>WOUH02000012.1:1592364-1614099 GCA_009936405.2 Stevia rebaudiana
GATATATATTAATATATATATGTTTAAGTATTATTGGGTCATGTGAACTTATGGCCGTAGACCATTATTGTTGAGTCGTAAGAAAAACATTAGTTGTGGGCTGGAACTTTTTACTAAAGCTCGTGATTTTTGTCTCTAGCTTTAAGAAAGGTCAATTACGTTTGTAAACATTAATCTAAAGACATTTGTGTTAGAGTATGGTAAAATACAAACCTTATTTTTTTTTTTAAATTCGCAAGAACAAAAATGTTATTGTAAATAATAAAGTGTTACTATAAAAAATAAGGCTTATATACAAACATATCATTGTGAAAATATTACAATAGCACATTGTTATTTATACTATCAATTTAGTTCTCATAATTTGTAAAAAAAACCATTTATAAATAACAAAGTGCTACTACTAAAAGTTATTTTTTATATACAAACATAACATTGTGCAAATTATTACAATAGCACCTTATCTTTATACTATTACTTTAAATTTCACTATTATAACAAAAAACGTCAGAAAATATTGTGATAGCATTTTCTTATTTATAATAACTGCACTTTTAATTCTCACAGTTATTACGAAAAACATGGTTTGTATCTAAACCATCTTATGTCGTAGAGAGAACGGCTACAACATCTGATTTATGGTGGCGGTTGAAACCACGATACTAAAGGGTCCCACACAAATGTCGTATATATACGTGTGTGTCTAAAACGGTTTATGTTATCCTTCTTTGTATCCGTCATATACTTGGAATACAATGCGTGTTTCACATTCATATCTCAAAACTTTATTTTGTTCTATTATTGTGTGTTTGGAATAAAGAAACCAAATCAAAGATCAATTCTTGGGAATCCACTGTCTTACAATGGTATCAGAGCGCATGTGGAAAACCACAAGAAATCTCTAGGTAGATTTAAACCTTGGAGATGAGTAGACGATTCTAGATTTGCTTTTAAGCCTCGAACATACGGTTCAAGCGCTGATTCCTGGTGTAAAGACGGACATGGTGGAACTGCGAGGAGCTCGACTAGTCTCGCACATGGTGGTGCAGGTGTAGGTTTCTGTCCGTGGCATGGTAAAAAAGGAATCACGAGGGGTTTTGGCAATTTCAAAATCAGTGGAAACTCTTCAAGGGGTAAGGAAAAGAAATCATTTTTTTTTCTGAATAAGTTTGCTGCAAATAAAATTAGTAATTGGGAGAAGACCTTTAAATATGGGCATAATAATAAAAATAACACTGTTATGGTTGATTCTCGAAATTCAGAGAGCCCTGATAAATATTGTGGCATTTTCCCACTTATATTAAAAACTTCCAAGCAATACCTTGTGAAGGGGACTGATTCGGGTACTTGAGATAGATTTTGGGTTGTTGACCTGACGACCTGTAATATCCAAAACACATATCTGGTAATAAAAGCATATGGGGCTAATCTCATATTTGTGAGTTATTTGGATCAATTTCTAATTTTCTATGACAGGTACAAAAGTCAAGTTTGCTAGGCTGAAATACAAGGTGCAAGTACTCAAGATTATGTTGTAATGGCTGTTAGCCAACGAGGAGATAAAGGATGCAAAACACGATGTCATTATGGAAGAAAGTACTTTAAAAGTGTTTGTAAACCATATTGAAAACGTTGCTGAAAATGACATTGAAAGGTTTGAAGATTTCACATAACCAATGAAGAAAACTTGAATGATGTTAATGAGTTTGATGATTTTGAAGACTTTGTTCTCATTAAGGAGAAAAAATCAACTCTTGAAGATTAAAATTTCAAGATTGCCACAAATAAATGGATTATGGGATGAATGTTACAAGATTTATTTAATCTATTTTATTTCGACTGCATTTTAATATATATGTTTAAGTATTATCTGGTCATGTAAACTTATGGGCCGTAGGCCATTGCTGTGTCGTAAGAATAAAAATAAGTACGAGAGTAGGCATGTGTGAGAAGAATATTCTTAATTGGGTTATTATTGGCTATTAGGTAGTAGATGATATTAATAAAATTCAATTTCCCTTATATAAAAGTATATTAAAATACCAAATCGATCCAACCGAGCCGGATCGAACCGAACGTAACTTTGCTTATGCTCGGTTATTTACAAACCGAATCAAGCGCATTTTCATATGGGTCGTAATCGAGCGAGCGTATTCCTAGCATTTGTTAAAACAAAAATCGAATGAGTTCCCGTGAACAATTTGAACAAACACATGAGAATGGTTGAGTGTTAACTTGAATAACATTAATACAAACCAATGAGTATTTATCTTAATGGTATTTCTGTGATTCGCTAGGTGAAACGGTCAGGCTGTCATACTCCGGTGATTTTTTTGGTATATTTGTATACTTAGACCGGGTGACCACGCTATTTAATATAAGCCTTTGTCGGTCAATTTATTTGTCAAATTTGTGTAGTTGCACACAAGTGTGAGATCACCGTCAGGCCGTCATACTCCGGTGACGGAACTCGAGATCGTCGGATCATCGAGATTCGTGTTCATCCCCGCCGATGGGCGTTTATCTCGCACTTCATTTCTGCTGAACTGTCATCGTTCATTGATCTGATCTGGACACTTGTTATCTTACAGTAAAATTAACGGCCACATCTTCCATCAATTCAGTCAGATTCAGTGCGGATCCACAGAGATTCGTCACGATTCCAAATAAAGTACGTATCCAAATCCGTAGTTCACAATCTAAGTTCTTGAATTAACATAGGAAACCTAGATCGGTGTGATCGGTGTCGCATAATGCGTATAATTGTGTTTTCTGTTGTTCCGTGTGGGACTCAATGTTGATGATGATACAAATGTTGGTTTAATTTGTAGGTTTCTTGGTGCATTTGATCTGTATAGCTTAAAGAGCTCAGAGATTTAAGCTATAGGTTAGGAGATGAGTTGGTTTAGTGGGAAGGTTTCATTAGGGAACTTTCCTGATTTAACTGAAGCAGTTAACAAGATCAGTGCAGGCGTTAAGACAATCGAAAAGAATTTTGATAATGCTCTTGGGTTGGAAGATAATCCTGATGGTTCTTCTTCCACTACTGAAGGTAAATTCTTCATTCGTTTCTGTTTTAAGCTAAATCTTAAACTACAAAGTTCAAAATATAATCCACATCGAACCGTTTAATCAAAATTGCATTCTATGTATGGTTCACCTTAAAGAATGAAGATAGTGTGATATGTGAATCTTGAACTGTTGGTTAAATTATCAACTGTTTGTTTATTTCCAGCTTCAGGGTTATGGTCTACAGATTTAATGTCTTTTATTGGTAAGAAAGATGAGGAAGAAGATGACAAGTCATCTGAAAAATCTGAGTCTTCAGAGAAACATGAATCTTCAAGTCATCCATTAACATCTCCAGAATACGAAACTGATGTTCATGTTAAGACTGTTAGTGGACATGATGAATCAGATGTTAAAACTTTAAATCCTGAAGAACATCTGGAAAGAATTACCACAGTTTCAGAAGAAGCAGAAAGCAGAACTGAAACAAATATCGTTGATGAGCTGGCGCAAGAAATTGCTGACATCGCCCTAAAAGCAAGTAATGCACAAAAACCAAATGTTGTAATATCTAAAGAATTAAGTGTAGATCATTCGGATAAATTAGAGTCACATAAACATAAGTCAACAGAACATGAGTCAACAAGTTCTGAAGATCAAGTTACTGATACTGCCTCTGAGTTGAATGAGGTGGCACCGCCTCTTGAATTGCAAAAGATTGAAAATGAACCCAAAAAACAAGAAGTTTTAATGGTTGAAAGGGTTGATATGTCAGCTGATGTGGCGAGTGAAGTCAACAAACCAAGTATACAAGTTTCAGATGATGCTTCTGGAGTGATTTCAAATTATGATGATACGAATGCTAGTGAACATAAAACTGACAATAAAGAGCAACTGCAAGTGTCAAATTCTGAAAGAAATTTGTCTGAAAATTCAGATTCAATGGCTGAGTTGGAGAAGGTGAAGAAGGAGATGAAGTTGATGGAGACTGCACTTTTAGGAGCTGCTAAACAAGCTCAGGTAACATAAACATGAACACTTAGTTACATAAAAATATTGTTTCTCGAAGATTTTAATAGTTATAAGCTTTGCTGATTATAAACGATTGGCTGAAACGTGTTTCCAGACAAAAGCAGATGAAATTGCAAATCTTATGAATGAGAATGAGCAGTTGAAGTCTTTGCTTGAGGAACAAATGGTAGGTACAACTTTATACTAATTAGTTTTGATAATATACGTGTACATAAATGCATCTGTGTATTATGCATTCAAAATTTCAATTTCTTTGTGTATTAGCATCATCATTGCTTAGCATAACTGCCTTTAAAGAACGAGCAATTTGGCATACAAATTTTAAAAATTTTTTAACTATAATTTATGCACGTAGTTCTATTAATATTTGCACCATATTAAACAGAGAAAATCAAATGAAGCTGAAGTCGAGTCTCTAAGAGAAGAGTATCATCAAAAGGTCTCAACTCTTGAAAGAAAGGTAAACTGTTATTATACTCTAATCATGTTTCAATTTAAAAGTATTTTTTTCTGTAAACATTTTATATTAGTTTCTAAAATTCAACTCAAAACTATAAAATTCAGGTTTATGCCCTCACGAGAGAAAGAGATACACTTCGCAGAGAGCAAAATAAAAAAAGTGACGCCGCTGCTCTTTTGAAGGAAAAAGATGAAATCATCACTCAAGTGATGGCAGAAGGTAAATATTTATAAAAGTTTAGTACCGAGTAACATTTTTTATTTATTTGCAACTTGATGTGGTTTTTAATGTATAATTAAATAATTAATAATAATATTATCTTGTTTGTTTTTGTTCTTTTAGGTGAAGAACTTTCAAAGAAACAAGCTGCTCAAGAATCAACCATTAGGAAACTACGTGCACAGGTATTAAATTAAATTAACTAACATATTCTTTTTTCTGGACGCCAAAATCTGTCACTTTGCATTATTAATTTTTTTATTGGGTGAATGCTAGATCAGAGAGTTTGAAGAAGAGAAAAAAGGATTGATAACAAAGCTACAGGTAGTTATATTACCACCATCTTCATTTTTTATAAATCTGCTGCAAACTTTCTCATTTTGAGGTCTAATATTAATTTATTATATTAATCCGTCAAAATTAGTACATTTTTTTGTTCGGGTCAAAATAGGCTGGGTCTGGTTGACCAAACAATCTGTCCCGTTATTATTTGAATCTTTTATTTATAGAAAAGTTTTGTGTATATTATTATAATTTGATAAAATTGTTAGGTTGAAGAGAACAAGGTAGAGAGTATAAAATGGGACAAAGCTGCTACAGAGAAGCTGCTACAAGAAACAATTGAGAAAAACAATGCTGAGCTGGCAACTCAAAAAGAATATTATTCAACTGCTTTAACTGCAGCCAAAGAAGCTGAAGCGTTAGCAGAATCACGGGCAAATGATGAAGCCAGAATTGAGCTTGAAAAACGCCTAAAAGAATCTGAAGAACGTGAAATTATGTTGGTTCAAACCCTAGAAGAATTAAGGCAAACTCTTAGCAGAAAAGAACAACAGGTTTGCATTTCAAATACCTGATTTTATTTATTTTTATTTTTGTTTTTATCTTTTTTGGGTCAGTGAATTTGCTTAAATTATTATTTTTATTTTTTTGTTGTTGTTGCAGGTGGTTTTTAGAGAAGATATGCTAAGGAGAGACATCGAGGACCTTCAAAAAAGATACCAAGTCTGTCCTTTTATAAAAAAAATTAATCAAAATTTTTTTTTCATCTGTTTTGTTATTAAAATATTAATTAATTTACCTTTATGTAATTTTGGTCTCCAGGCAAGTGAGCGTCGCTGTGAAGAATTGGTTACACAGGTTCCAGAATCTACTAGACCTCTTCTAAGGCAGATTGAGGCAATTCAGGTTTTTATTATTATTATTTTCTTTTATAATGTCACTCATAGTTTCACCTTCCATACGTCTTTTTTTATTTATTTTTTATTTTTTTAGGAAACGAGTGCTAGAAAGGCAGAAGCTTGGAATGCTGTGGAGAGATCACTAAACTCACGGCTTCAGGTTTTACTCCTACATATAAAAATATTAAATAAAAAGTTTAATTGATTATTTATGCTAATATAAAAATTTCACAGGAAGCAGAGGCCAAAGCTGCTGGAGCTGAGGAAAGAGAACGTTCTGTTAACGAAAGATTATCCCAAACGTTATCTCGCATTAATGTTCTTGAAGCGCAGGTAACTACATTCTTTTTTGGTTGGTTAGATTATTAAGTTTGATTAATAATGATATTAGCTTACATTAGAGGTGTCAAAATTATATTATTATTATTATTTATGTATATTTTACGATACATATAAGAGAAGTCATTAAGATATTTATAACGAGGTTTATGTATATTTTATGTATATTTGTATGCAGATATCATGTTTAAGAACGGAGCAAACACAATTAACAAGGTCTCTTGAAAAAGAAAGACAAAGAGCGGGTGAAAGTAGGCAGGATTATCTGGCGTTAAAAGAGGAGGCTGATACGCGTGAAAGTCACGCGAGTCAACTTCAACGTGAAATAAATCAACTCAAACAGAAACATAAGCAGGAGCTACATGAAGCTTTGACACACCGTGAACTTCTGCAGCAGGTACCATTAATATATATATTTTAAAAAGAGTTAATTACACAGATGGTCCCTGTGGTTTGTGGAGAGTAACAGTTTGGGTACTAAGGATTTTAATGCCTTTTATTTTGTAACGAGTCAAATGACCAAAAAATCCTCTGAATTTATAAATGGTGAAAAGTCAAAGGGTATTTTGGTCATTTTACCATAATCTTATGAAAAAGTTAATGAAAGATAGCCTTAATACCCTAAGTAATTTATTACTAAATTAAAAGCCAAACCTGTTACTTTTGCAAACCACAAGGACCATTTAACTCTTTAAAAAAATTAAGTTTGTTTTAAAAAATTAGAAACAAAATAATACGGTGATGATGATTACAGGATATAGAACGTGAAAAAACCGCACGTTTGGAACTAGAAAAGGCTCTTCTTGAACAAAATAAGATAGCCAGAACAAAATCCGCAACTGAGAATGGTAAAAATGAATTATAATTTTTTTATAATAGTTCTGTTTTTTAAAATGTTGAGTATTTTATTTACTGTTTGAGTTGCAGATTTGAGTCGCAGACTCTCTAGTGGTAGCAGTTTGAGTAGTATGGAGGAAAGTTTTTATCTGCAAGCATCTTTGGACTCATCTGATACGCTTTCAGAAAGAAGAAACACCGGAGACGCTTCGTATTATTTAAAAAGCAAAACACCAAATGCATTTGAAGCTGCTCTTAGACAAAAGGAGGGTGAACTTGCATCTTATATGTCTAGATTGGTAATTTCACATTTTTTATCTACTTAATTGCAATTTTTTTAATTCACAAACATGTTTAACATAACAAATAAAATAAGTTTTTTTTTTCTTCTCTAAATACCCTCTTTATGTTAGAATTTTCTGTTTGTTTAACGCTGCAATTTGAGCATAACATGGAAAATGATAAATATTAGATGAAAACAAATTACCGAACTGTATTTTTTTATTGCATAAAACCTCATGAAACTTTGATTAATATCGAAAAGATATTTTTTTTGTAGTAATTTTTGAGGCACTAATTATTTATTAAAATTGGTTGGTGAAAAAGTTGCTTTGGGTCAACCAAACACGAGCCCGTTTTAGCCTACATTACCAAAAATACCCTTGTTGGCCCGTTTAACCAGTTATTTATTTATTTATTATTTATTTTTATTTTTTTTAATTTAGGCATCGATGGAGTCTATTCGGGACTCTCTTGCTGAGGAGTTGGTTAAAATGACTGCAGAGGTACATTTGCTGATCTAATTCTTACATTCTTTCGCATTTTAAACAAAACTAACAAACAGTTATTACGCATTTTAACCTTCATTATGGCTTAATTATTAAAATGCAGTGTGAAAAACTACGGTCAGAAGTGTCTCAACTACCAGGCATGAAGGCGGAGATGGAAGCATTAAGACGCAGGCATTCTGCTGCACTTGAGTTGATGGGTGAACGCGATGAGGAGGTACATCTGTGCGCGTAGGGTTAAAACGATCATTTTATAACATTTTTTAAATATGAGTTGACTCAACAATTTTTTTGACTTTTCATATACTTTTGTCACAAATAAGTAATGTGTTAACTATAATCACATCAACAAAATATTATTAACTGCTAATGTGTTGGATTTGACACGTTTGAGATATACGCAACCCATTACTCGTTTGTTAAAAATAGAAAATTAAAATAAAGTAAAAAAGGTTAACTTACAGTCTTTACTTGTATTATACATGGTCCATATTGTGATATATATATATATATATATATTTTGTAGCTTGAAGAGCTTCGGGCTGATATTATCGACTTGAAGGAGATGTATAGAGAACAAGTCAACATTCTTGTAAATAAGGTATCTAATTTGGCTATCAAGGTTCATAATTAAATTTTTGAAACATTAAAAAATATGTCTGATTTTTTTTATCTTATGCAGATCCAGATCATGAGTTCATCAATTGGTACTGCTTAATTCGTTAGGGTGCAAAAAGAAAAGAAAATACAACACACCATTACAGGAGATTACGTTTTTACCCTTGTTTTTCTCTTGATGAAAGTTTTGTTTTATAATGTATTGTGATACCGAGTTTTTTAGAGCTTCGCTCATAGGTTTTATAACTTGAATTGATTTAAAAATTATAGAAGTTGATATTGCTATCTGATTAACATTTGAAACCGAATGTGTTTTGTTTCTTTTGGATGAACTTGTGAAGGATTTTAGACCGATTTCAAAATTCTACAATGCAAATTGCAGATATCATTATGATACACACCTGTCAAGTTGAATACATTTTGGTACATTAAAAAGGATTTTGTCGATGTACATAATGATACTTTTGTCACAATCAATGTTCTATACTACACTCTCCGACACATTAACTTATCTACAACGTATAGATATGCAAAAGATAATGCTATATGTGCTTTTTGTTAGTAAAAACAATGCATTGCACTTCAAGTTCCTTTTTTACGAACCTAGAGAAAGTATAACAAAAAGTTTGAGTTTTTTATCCTTTATATATGATAAAAAATAACAGTAACAATTATTGGTTTGTAAATACCTAACCTAGTTTCTTATAGTTAAAAAAGTCTAAGGTAAAGGGGAATAAATGTTTTTCACATGTTGATGTTCTTGTGATATACATAGTGTCTTGCATATAATCCCCTTAATTTTTATCTTTATAGAATCTGCTCTTTTGGTAGCGACTGGAATAGTAAGGCAATTCTTCTTTTGATCGGTACTCGTTCCAGGTTTCCAAATTCTATGCACATAAAAAACAACCTTCATGTGCATAGCCCATACATTGTAGTTAGTCTCGATCAACATCGGGCACTTTAGTGTCATCGTATTGTAATCTTTTGGCACTGTAGTACCCGCCATGGCGAGTTTATGTGATCGAGCAGTCACTACCAGCTGTTTACAATCAAAGTCTGATTAGATCGTCTGCTTCCTAACTTGAAGCGGTACAAGATCACACGTTATAGCTTGCGTGTTTATCCGATCAACCAGACTTAATTGATGACAATCAAGGCTTCTGTTTAATGATCGATAATGCTTGATACCACAGGAAAATTGGTGACACATTGTACCACCTCCAACATGGATCCGATACTGATCTATACTTCCGTCAATTCACAAATACGCTCTGATACCAATTCAAACAAAATTGATATCAAACAAACACACAAACTTGACTCACTCTCAGTGTTTTATTATAACCAAGGAAAATATGAACTCAATTACAAGATCTACAAAACCATAGATAATCAGTTACATAATTAGACAATGAAGCTAATCCTTAACCTATGCGCTTAAGATAATCTGATAAACCTTGCTACCAACGTATAGACTTAGAATATCTTCTTGGACTTTACCATCCCTTGACGTGAAATTACGCCAACACAATTTAGAATAATAGATTATAGGTTTTAGTACATATGACTCCCATTATTAATTTGTATGATAATTATAACAGAAGACATAGTTGGATTCGTAATGACAACGCCGTTTATTTTTACCCGAAACCAATCAGATTGTTACGCAAAGTAAAATGAAATTGTTTAAAACGTTCAAAGATTACTTAAAAAAAGAAATTGTTATCTTTGTACAAGGATAGAACACCCTCATGTTCAAAGTAAAATATAGCTCAAGCTTAGACATATTTATAAAGTCTAATGGTTTAAATATCGGATTGGTTATCAATTCAGCCGTTACGTATGTGCAACAAATGTAGTGGTTAAGTTGAGAGTTGTCCTTACGTATATATTAAACAATTGGAATACAAAATTGAAATACTAATACTATCATCATCATCGTACTATGTATATACCACTTAAAAGTAGTGTTTGAGGAGGGTATGATGTAGACAGCCTTACCTCTACCCCGTAGGGAATAGAGAGACTGCTTCCAATGAGACCTCCCGGTTCATGATGCGTAATTAATCTATCGTCGCTTTAAACGTCATTTTCACAAAAATAAGTAAAAAATAACGTTAAAGTGAGTACAGTTTTACTTTTGCCCATCGAGGGCCCACGCATATATACGTTATATGCGTGCACCGCAAACGAGGGCGTACAGAACTGAAAATAATGAAAACATAGTATCCCAGTGCGTATGTTTCTACGCGATGCTATTTATACCATACATGTACAATTTAGAAATAGTAATACGCCCATTTTGACCAATCCTGCATACAACAGATTACAGTTTAAATCAAAACAACGAAGAATTCAGTTACTTGACCCGTGCCATTCTTCAAGTGTTGGAGCTGCTACTCCAATATTTTTCATGTCGTAAATATTCGCTGGTTAAAAGATTATTAAACGATATTAAGTTAACAAGTTTCTATCTATAAACATAATGCCAAATAATGATAAAAAAAAACTCTTAATAATGAAAAAAATAAAAGGCATCTTGAATTTTAATAATTTCAACTTTATCCTATTGGCGTTTAATAATCTCAACTTAGAAAACTGTTACCCTTAGTCCCAACTTTTATATTATTTACTTGTGACAGTCCACAACTAACGAGACTTAACACTGCTAACATTTTGCTGACATGGATTTTGTTAAAAAATAAAATAAAATAAAAAAATGATACGTGTACCAGCATGCACATCAGGGGTAGCAGCAGCTGTAGCATCAACAATAACAGTAACAGATTTGTAATCAAGTGCTACAGCATCAAATACAGTTTGCCTTATGCAATTTGGAGTTTGAACACCTGTAATCATAATCGATAATAACATATTATTTGATAATAATAATAATAATAACAGAATAATTTAAACAAAGTTGATTTACCAACAACAACCAAACTATCAATCCCTTCTCCTTGTAGAAATGAATGAAGGTTTGTAGCAAAAAATGCACTGAAACGCGTCTTTACCACTTTATAATCTTCCTGTTTGATTACTAAACCATTAACCAGTTCTGCACCTTTGCTCGCTTTTGAAGTCGGTTTTGGGTTTCCATCGGCGTATAAATGTCGCCTAAATAGTTCAACATCTCGTCCCAACGGATCATGCTCTCGTACAACCTACATGAAAACTTAGATAATTATAAAAAATATCACAAAAAAATAAAAAATGTAAGCCAACTTAATGAAATGCAGCATTAATGTGTTTACTTAGTGGACTATACAATATACATAATATGAGTTTTGGTATATAATTATCAAGTGTTCATAAAAAAAACAACTATTTTGTCACTGAAAAGCAAATTTACCAATCGTTTGAACAGGATAGAGTAGTTGATAATTACTAGCAGTTATAGGGCCACAAAGTTCACCATAAAACCTAAATAGTCAAGAATCCACTGCATACCCATTAACTACCACAAAATTAGTCGTATTAATTCCTATAATAGCGTTTGGTATGCATTACTATAAGCTGGAATTGAATGAATCGTTACGTTGAAATAAAAAGAAAATCATGTTTGGTAAACACATAGGAATGGAATGTAGTATTTCATATGAAATGCGATTCTTTCACTTTTAATGGTTTTCAATCCTTACGAGGAGGTATTTTTTTTCATTCCTTTACTTGAAGGAATGATCCAACCCACGAATCCACGATCCGTCATATGACCCGACTCATGTTTTGACCCATGTCCTAAACCATGAACCGACTCACGATCAGACCAATGACCCAAACCATGACTGGACCCATGACTCGACCCATGACCCGACACATGCCTCAAACCATGTTAGGGCCATGACCCAAACCATGACTCAACTCAAGACACGACCCATTCCCGGGCCATGACCCAAACCATTACCCGACCCATTCACGTAATTTCATTAATAACCCATAAGTTTCAAATGTTCACGTCGTTGCCGGAATTTTCATGCCGGATTTTCACTAATGTTACACGAACCATGAACCGATGAACAGTCCACCCCATGACCTGAACCTTGACTCCACCCACGACCTGACCCATGATCCAAACAATATCTCGACCCATGATCCGAACCTGTTGGACTAAACTTGTAATTAGTAATAGTTAGGGGTTTATTATTTGTTTATTTATTGTAGTTGATAGATTTAGTTCAAGAGTTTGAATTAGATTATGATTTAGTTAGGGTTTAGTTTACTAGATAGACAAGGTTTATTTTAGTATAAAATATAAATAGAGGTTAGGTCTTATAATATTTTTGTACAAAATCACTATTAAATAAAGTTGAGTTGCTCTTATTTTCTACAATTGGTATCAGAGCGTGGGTGCCATCAATGATTAAAGTCAGTTCATCAGTTGGTGTTAAGGTCGATTAGGGAAGTTTAGAGGCAGCAACATGTGTTAATCGTCGGAGTGTTGAACATGTCCAAATAGTCGTGTTGGATTTTGTTCGGAAATCATAAACCAACGGAATAATAAGTTTTTGTTCGGTAATCATAAAGCAAACAAAATAGAAATCAATTCTTGATTTTGATTGGTGTTTGGTTTAGGTGGTCACTTAAGGAAACGGAAAAGACTTGGTGCGATTCTCGATAGCAACAAAAGAGAAAAATTAATTTCTTGTTGTGTATTTTGTTTATCACCAATATATGTTTGATGTTCGTGATCAACAATGAAGAAAGATTAATTGGTTAATAAATTCAAGAGAGTAACCGGTGTTGGTTGTTCTATTGAAGATCAGATTTGCGGTAGGGGACGAAAAAAGATTCGTTAAAGCAAGCGGCTTTAGATCTTGTCATGCCTAGCAAAGAAAAAGTAAACGTATAAGCGGTATGTTTGTTTTCTTTGATCGGTGGTCAAGAACGGTGTAGTTCTAAGACCCGGGAAGAAAGCTATCAAGATTTGTCAAGAAGGTTTGAAGCTCGAAAGAAAAAGATGGAGTAAAGAAAAAAAGTGGTTATTTGTGGCAATGTGGGTTTTACAGGTGCTACGTTTAAAGGGAATGAAAAACAACCAAATAGGTCGGATAAAGATGGTTGGGATCTCGATGGCTATGGACCGCATTATGGAGGCCAAGGGTGGTTATACTCTAGCGGTGGAGCCGGTTAAAGAACACTGAGGCGTGGTGTGTAAAATTCAGGATGGAACGAGTGAAGATCAAGAAAGGTGTGTATTTACTCGATCGGATGACTACGATTGCAACCAAGGATGTGGAGATGTGATTTGGCGAAAAGGCCACGGGAATGTTCGAGTTAGTAGGAGGAACCGAAACAATACAGCCAAGGATCGAGAAAGTTTTAAGACGGATAGATTTGAAGAACTTGGACCAATGGTAGGTTTGGTCATAACACCAATGATAAGGATTCAAGAACTACTTCCAGATCTTGGTGGAACACATCAGAATTATGGGGTGATTACAAGTTTAGGGGGTGATTGTTGGACTAAACTTGTAATTAGTAATAGTTAGGTGTTTATTAATTGTCTTTGATTATTTATTTTAGTTGATAGATTTAGTTAGGAGTTTGAATTAGATTATGATTGGATTAGGGTTTTATTTACTTGGGAGTCAAGGTTTAGTTTTAGTATAAATAGATGTTAGGTCTCATAATATTTTGTACTCAATTATTATTTATCAAAGTAAGTTATTATTTTCTTCAAAAATATGATTAGATTAGATTTGCTAAAAAAACATTATAATTAGTAGCCATAACCTTGTAGTATAATGTTTTTAGTGATTACTAGGGGTGTGCACGGTTCGGTTCGGTTATTGCCTAAAACCGAAACCGTAACCGAAATATTCGGTTATTAGTTTTTAATAACCGTTCAGTTTCAGTTTTTCGGTTTTATTATCGGCTTTTTATATTTTATTTTATTTTTTGTTTCTTAGGTAACAAAACGTTAAAAATTCAAACACCTACACTAGTAATAGATAATTCATGAAATAATTTATGAGACGATATGCACAAAAAGTGGCGAAAACATTTTTTCACCTTTGTAAATCAAACCGTTTTCAACAATTTAACATACTTATTGATTAAAGTTGATGTATGGATACACTAATTACAAAAATATAAGAACTATCTAATCATGATATATATATCTTTAAAATTAATTTACTCAGTAAGGAATATAAAGCAAATAAAAATACTAATATTTATACTAACACATGTTAAATTTATATAAACACTAGTATATTTACAAAGAAGGTTATAAAAATTAGGTGATTCGGTTCGGTTTCGGTTATTTCGGTTTTTAGAAAAGGAATAACCGAAACCTAACTGAATGTTTCGGTTTCGGTTTTTTCGGTTCGGTTTACTTTCGGATTTTAGTTCGGTTCAATTTTTTCGGTTTGGTTATTTCAGTTAATTAGGTTCCGGTTCGGTTAATTCGGTTTTTTGCTCACCCCTAGTGATTTACCTAAGGTAATTTACCTTAACTAAAAGCGGTAAGAGGTCAAAACTAAAAAAACTGATTAGGTAGTATATAAAAGAAAAAAGGGCTATTTAATAAAAGGTTTGATACAATAACAACTCAAACACATCTAACTATTTATATAAAAAGTTATCAATATATGATGTGACAAAACCAATTGTCATCTTCGTTGAGAAAAAAAAAACAACCATTAAATAACAAAAAACATATAAAGTTATATAAAGTTTAACAAGACTCAAACATAATCTCCTAAACCAAATAATCCTCACGTCAACTACATAAAAAACCACCACCTTACAATCCCACCATTGCTTCAATTATAGGGCAGAACCATCATCTTCATAATTTGTGGTTATAAATACAAGTAAAACTGAAAAGAAAAGAAAAGGCAAAAAAATTAGCACCCTAACTCATTAATGTCATTCCAAGAGTTGAATCTTAGACAGCTTCAAAATTCAAAAACTTACACAATAAAATTAAACCTTCAACCTAAAAACTATAGAACCAAAAGCACCCGACCAACCTTCAAGGTGTGACGTATCGCTATGCGTTTGAGTCCCTCTATTCTCGCTCTCATGTTTGAATCCAATTTTTACTAGGTTTGTGTCTTAAATCTCCTTAGAAACCAGTTGTCTTTTGAAAGCTAGATTTTATCTAATCTTAATGTCTATTTTAGTGGGATTTTACTGGGTAGGTTTGTTTGTTTGTTTGCTGATTAACAAGGTATTATCGAGGTCCCATGATATTTGTCAAGATTAGCTAGAAAAAGACCTCCTAACCATACATTATCTGGGACTGGAGTCTTTGGTATCAACAACCCATGATTTTCGTCACAAGATATATTTTAATATTTTGCAAGCAGGCCCAATATGATCAAACCAGCCCAGTATTTCTACGAAGTCGAATAAAGCCCTGAAACCCTGTAGAAATGGCAGGTGCTTCAAGCTTGCGCGCCATTGTTCTGCAACAAGTACATCCTATTATTTATACAGTTTACGCCATCAAAAGTTTCAAAACCTGTGTACACTCGAGAAAGTGAAGAAGATCGACAAGCTTTCATGGCGTCAATTCGTCGTCTTGCTCGAACAATTCAGGCCTGTCGTACAGTCGCATTTCGCAAAACCCTAACCCCTTCAAGTCTACCTCCGCGCCATTTCTCTTACTGTAAGTCCATCAAATTGCTTGTTTTGTTTGTAAAGATGATCTGTATCTGGTTTAATATCGTTTTTTGGTTCTATTTTGTATGGCTATTATTAATACGAGCTGATCAGCTACTTTGAAGTCGTTTATTCCAAATTTCTATAAAAAATGTTGATGGTTGACTGCGTCATTTAACATCATACGGGATATCTGTTTGGAATGTTGACATAGGGGTCTTTAATGTTCTTTAGATTTCATTATTAGTTCCTGCAGAAGTTATTAGCCTCAAATCATGTAACTAATTCACAACTAAATTTTACTCAATTGAAAGTTTATCTATTGAGATCATGCTTCATTAAATTTTACTCAAAATTAGCCATTACAGGTACTTTCAAGCACAAAACACACCCTTACCATGATAACTCATTGGGTTCAACTAATGTTCATGGATTAAATATTCTACCTGCTATGCTGGCGGGGTTACTTGGCATTGGTCTAGTAGAGGTAGCCTATGCTGATGCACCTGAGGTTTGTAAAATTATTATTGTTCATTGTTTTTTATATACCGGTGTCAACACTTAATGTTCATATTCTATTTTTTGTTTCCATTGGACTAACTCGCTGTGTGTCATATAATTTGGAATTTATTGCACATAGCTCTACATTCTGTTAATAAGATTTGCTTTTGTACAGGCTGAGAATAAAACACCTTTACCACCTGAATCAACTTCAACACATGTTGATATGGAGGCGATTGCCAAAAAAGAAAGAGTTCGATTAGAAAATTTGCTTAGAAGCAAAGGAATGCAGTATGGTTCTTATCCTCGGTTTACAGTTGCTGTAAAGGGCCAGAAGGTTGTTCAGTTACTTTCTATTTCCAATAAATCATAACATGATTGTGTATTATTAAGTTTAGATTCTGAAATATTATCCATACCTCGAGGTTCTGTGTTATGGGTAGTAATATAAATTATAAAACCACTTTCTGTATTGATGAGATGGTTTTATTTACACGCTAGTGTTCTTATATGAAACTTATTTGATTTTACATTGTAGGTAACAATCAAGTTCCAAATTCAACCTACAACTGAAATTGCACTTTTGATATCAAGCGTTGTTTCATGTCTTGGTGTCAAAGTTGAGGAGCGAGCTACAGGTTCAGACATGAATTTGCGTGCATGGGATAGGTAAGTTTAAAAGGCTTTAATTCGATTCTGCACTTCATTTTTCATGGCTGAAATACATCTTATATTATGATATGATTTTGCACACCTTATATTACTTCGATTTGTATATTTTGTTATAATTCGTGTCAACTACTTATGATTGTCTTTCATGGTCAACCGCAGTGGCGTTGCGTGGCAGTTAACACTCAACCGTCCAGTTGTGCAGAAAGATGGTGTCAAGGATAACAGCAGTTCTGATGCAAATCCAAATGATGGAGATCTTTGCATTCTGATGTTTCGATCACTCATTAGTGCTGATAGACCGGTTATCTTCAATCCCTTCAAATTTCGTAGTGATCTTAATATATGTTTTTATACACTTGGTGGTTAAACGAGCATTAAAAGGTTTCCTTTATTTCCCTATTGCTAGTTTTAAAAAGTTTGTAGTGTGTTTATTACTAATAGAATCCAGTAGAGTTTACTAATCATTAATCAATTTTGATGTCAATTAGTTTCAGTTGAACACAATTGCTTGGGCCTTTACAATCTATCTGTGTTTCTCAAACACACAAAAACCTTATCTTTTATTTTCCTTTTTAATTAAAAATTTTCAATATGTTTTTCGGAATACTACATAAATTCTGTCTATATTGTTTCCTGGTTTTGTAGTAATCTCTTAAGAATACTGCCATGAATCCAGGCTCGCAGCAGCAACATAGCAGGCGGTGTTGCATAAATCGGGTTTAAGCGGTAATCGGTGGTACACCGTTGCGATTTTACCTGATCGCTCTTAAAGTTCGTAGGCAGTAAAAACCAGTCAACATTTGTTTAAATTTTGTGAAATTTTGGCCAGAATTAGTTAAAATTGGTCAAAAATTGGTCAGAATTGGTCAAAAAATGGCCAGGATCGATAAAAATATGGTAAAAAAATGTGTATTTATATAAGTTTGAAAAATTACTTATACCGGTTATCAAATGCTATTTGGTGCCCCACCGCCTGACTGACTACCACGTGGTGATATTACAACACTGATAGCAGGGGCAATATTTTCTTAAGAACATGGATATAATGATCAAACTCACATCTAGATCTAATTTTGTATCTGATGACATCTGCCAACATATCAGTATCTATCTTAAACTTGTGTAGGAAATGGAGTTCATAAAGCAAGGAAGCTTTACCGATGATGAGCTTGATGCTATAGTATCTGTTTTAAAACTAGCAGGAGTTGGACAAAACAGAATCTCAGATAGAAGAGGAGAAACCGCACGCAACCCGTCAATGGATAGATCAGTTACTAATTTAGAGGGTATGGGGGTCAAGATTTATGGACTTAAGGAACCTAAATTAGATTACTCAAAGTCTGAGATTTCATGGGATAATATTGCTGGATATAATCAGCAAAAAAGGTATGAAACATTGTGATTAATGGGTTTGTTTTAATAAGTTTGTTGACATGTTTTTTTTTAATTTGTTTGATTGTTTGTATGTAGAGATATTGAAGACACAATACTGTTAGCTCTGCAGAGTCCTGAGGTATATGATGAAATTGCTCGTGGGACCCGGTGCAAGTTTGAGACAAATAGACCGCGGGCTGTTCTGTTTGAAGGCCCACCAGGTTTTTTTTTTGGATATTTGTAACTGTGCTTTATGTGGAATTTTTACATAATAGATAACAAGTTTATATTAAATCAAATTTCTTGCAAGCTGTCTAATTCAATGAGAATGAAATAACAGTGTGTTCAAACTCTATGTTCTTGAATGGTAGCGGTAGATTTGATAATTTGGAATAGAAAATGAAACTAATTAATTTTAATATTTTAACTCAGCTTGTACCCAAGGGTAGTTGTGTATCTTGATTTAAGTTGCTTTAACCGAAAACCTGTAACCAATATGACTTGTTGTTTTGGTTTAATATCAGGTACTGGTAAGACATCTTGTGCTCGTGTAATAGCTAATCAATCGGTAATTAGTTTCTCATTGTCATCAAGTATTTATTTCTTTTTTTTACTCATTGCTAAACAATTGTTATGTTTGATGGCGTCAGTTTTTACTCCAAAGTTTATGAATTACTCTCTATGTGATTTTATTCCATTAGTATCCCGAAGTAAATGGGTGCCGTATCTAATTCTTGCATGTGTTACATTGTTTCCACAGAGGCGTTCTTATATATATATATATATATATATATATATATACATGTATTCTCATTTTATTATTAATTATTTTTTTTATTTAGTAATTGGTTTATTGCACTCAAATTGGGTGTGACTTTCGAATCCACATATCCGTATTTTTTTGGTTTTCTTAATGCGAATTCTCTATAAAAATATTTCCAGTTCAGTTTTGGATGAAGTTCTACAAAAATCTCAGTGTTTCTTATAAAGATGGTGGTGTTTTTTTTTTTTTACAAATTATATTATACATCAAAACATGGCTTTACATTTTATAAGAAATCTTTCTTGATAATTTAAATAAAATGGTTTTTTAGAAGAAGGATATTTTCTATTTTGCAGGGTGCTCCATTGTTATACGTACCATTGGAGGTAATCATGTCAAAATATTTTGGCGAAAGTGAAAGGTTGTTGGGAAAAGTGTTTACACTTGCCAATGAAATTCCCAATGGTGCAATCATATTCCTAGATGAGGTATCAAACTCGATATATCTGTAAGGAATATATATATATATATAATGTGTGTGTGTGTGTGTCTTATTTTTGGTTGGTTATCTGATTGTGAAACAGGTTGATTCCTTTGCTACTTCTCGTGATAGTGAAACTCATGAAGCTACTCGTAGAATTTTGTCAGTCATATTACGTCAGGTAACATTTCTTTCCCGTATGGGTTGACTCTACCATTGACCATATTCAAATAAGTCAACCTATTTAGTAATGCTCATGTTTACTCCTGTATTGCAGATTGATGGGTTTGAACAAGACAAAAAAGTAGTCGTCATAGCTGCAACTAATAGAAAACAAGACCTTGATCCTGCTTTATTAAGGTGCATATTTGCTTCGTTCTTTTGTAAACACAATATTTTTTTATATTGAAAGAAGCAAAACAGTTTGTGGTTTATCTAACACGTTGTCAACTCTGTTTCAGTCGGTTTGACTCTATGATAACTTTTGGTCTACCTGATCAACAAACTCGCGAGGAGATAGCAGCTCAATATGCAAAACATTTAGCAAAAACCGAGTTAGCTGAATTTGCTGCAGCTACTGAAGAGTAAATCACTTTTCATTGTATCTTCAATAATTTGTTGAAGATAAAACTTTATAAATACAAAATATCCCACATAAATACAAAAGATCACAAAATTAGTTTACTTTATTTTTCCGTAAAAATATCTCAGTGTAACGATATATGTGAATTTACAATTCAGAATGTCTGGACGGGATATTAGAGATGTGTGCCAACAAGCAGAGAGGCGTTGGGCATCAAAGGTAAACCAATGTCTATATTGCGGGACAAATATTTGATGTGTGATTGTTGTAACTAATAATTTAATGTTGGTGTTTGGTTTTCCAATAATAGGTTATACGCGGTCAAGTAGAGAAAGACGAAGATGGTGCTTCTCTTCCACCACTCCAGGAATACATCGAGAGCGCATCAGAACGTCATAAGGTTTTACTCGCTTCCACAACAACCCAGAAACGCGATTATAAGTCACCTCCCAAGTATGACTTTCTCTAAAAACTGTTTATTCGTCTTAAACCGATTGGTTATATGTAAATAACATTCCGTCTTGTATCGGTTTCTAGATAACATAAAGTTTATACAAATTCTGGCATATTTAATTCTATTTGTTTGGTCTGTGCTTTGGGTTGAATAGTCAATACAAATAAAATAAGTGGAAATTTAACACCAACTGAGTATTCTTTGTACCAATCATCTGCGTAAACAGTTCCAAGTGAAAAATAATGAGTTTTTGTATATATATAATAACCATGACATCTCTATATATATAGAGTCAACAAGGAAACCAAAGGACATGAAAAGTGATCGTAAATGTAATTACATAGTATCTCTAACATGCCACTTGAAGTTGGACGATGATATCAATGGCAACTTGGATATGAGATAAACAAACTGAGTGTAAGACAACCCTTTGGTGGTGAAAATATCTGCAAGCTGATGTGTGGTGGTAACATTGCGAACTAAAATTTAATGTCCAATCTAATCTAAAGAAACAATAAAAGAAGGATGCAAGTATAGTAGAGTAAAATTTAGTAGTACAATCCAAAGAAATAGATAATATAAAAAAGATGCTATATACTAAACTAAAATTTACCATCAATACTCTCAAACATGGCCAATCATTTTGTTGAGGTTTGAATTTGGAACTAGCCATAAGCCCATAAGACTATCCGTAGCGGTCACCCCTCCGAAATCCTTCCCCTCCCAAATTTGCTGCCACATCATCACCCCTCCCAAATCCTTCAAACCCCACAATGGTCACCCCTCCCAAACTCTTCCCCCAATGTGCCA
>WOUH02000012.1:1617913-1629986 GCA_009936405.2 Stevia rebaudiana
ATCCATTGTCGAAACTGTTCGGGATCGGAAAAGGGATTGAAATCTGGGTTGTTTGGGTTCATGTTTGCAAGTATTTTATAAGAAATTTGTAAGAAAATAGAGATTAGAAGAGAGGGTTTTGGTGTGATTTTTTTATAAAAGTGAGAGAGTATTTATAGGGTGTGATTTAAAAGAAAAAAACTTTTTTTTTTATAAATAGCCGTTGCAAACGGCAATATATTTGAAAATGGGCCCACCACCATCATCGACCAATCAGAGGAGAGGGATTCAAACGGGGAGCGGGAGCCGTTGGGGTCTCGTAGGCGTGCCCGCCGGGGTGCCGGGGCGGTGTTCCCGCCGGGGATCGTGAAGCCGGCGGCCCAGCGGGGTGACCGCTGCGGCTGGTCTTACAAATGGAACTTGAATAACTGAACAACCACTTTAGTTACTTTCTTAAAAAATAATTTTCCTTCTAATGGTTTTTTTTTGTAATTGTATTTAGTAAATTAATTATTTATAAAGTTCCAATATTGGACATATGGTTTGTCCCAACCCAACCCATCTTTGATCGGTATATATAGTTACTTGCAACAGTTTTGCCTCGTGTAACCTGTGAGTTTTGCTTTAAAAGATAGTTCTATTATTATTATTATTAATATTTATTTATTTATTTGGTATATTATGGCAATATTTATGCAGAGTATTAAGAAATCTGAGTGTCCAAAAGAGCTTGAGCCTGCAGATAGAAGATCATCAGTTCACGTCAATCTGATAAGAAGAGATGAAAACCGTCCCGTAAGTCTCTCTTTCTTTCTCCAGTGTTTTTTAAATTTTTTATGGTTTTCTGCTGTGTAATATATTAATATTTTTAATCTTTTCGATTTTCTGCTGTGTAATATATTAATTTTTATAATTTTCTGTTGTGTAATACATCAGTTTCTTTTAACTCTCTATGGTGTTTTATCATCTTGGGAAAAGGGTAAACTTAATTAATAGGAAAATAATGAAAAAAATATTAAATATTTTGTTCATTTTGTAGGAACCGGTGGTGGAAACCCAAGTTGCATTTCAAGGTTTAGGAAGAACATTAGGCAGAAACACCGATGAATCAGCACCAGATGCTGCTAATACTTCAAATGACATTACCGCCCCTACTGGCGGTCCTGTTCTGGACACCACCTTACCTTCAACCTCTATTCAGCTACGGTTGGCAGACGGTAGTCGGATCATTGCCAACCTTAACCACCATCATACGGTTGCAGACATTCGAGCCTTCATCAACTCATCTAGACCAGATGGTTCAAGGGTTTATCAGCTGCAGACGGTTGGGTTTCCACCCAAACTACTCACTGATCCAAACCAGACCATTGAGCAGGCTGGACTCGCTAACTCGGTTGTCATCCAGAAACTCTAAACAATGATTCCTAAAACTTTGGTCATATGGTTGTTTGAAGTTGGTCTTTTTTTTTTAATCGCAAACTAGAAATTTATGTTATTATTACTACTCCTGAACATGTGAAAATGCTTGTATAAATTTCAGACTCTAAATTAAACCTTCAACCTTGTGGATTAAGTTTCTCCATAAAACTTATGTTGATCTTGAAAAAGTTACAACCATAGAAAGAACTAGTAAAACTTCAGTCATAAGATGTTTCTGACATTTACATACAAAGTTCATGGTTACATTACTATTTAGTCTCATTAAGCCATTTGACTATATGAGAAGAATCAAATGAGAACAGAAATATGTTGGATAATCTTGACTGGTCAACAGTCAACGGGTCAGGTTATCAACTAGTTGGGTCATGGGTTAACTGTTTTGGTTTTAATCAGTGTTGTAAAAATCGGCCTACGCGGCCTCCAGGCGCCTCGATTTTGGCCTAGGCGGCTGTCTAGGCGCTAGGCGGGTTTAGGCGGACCTAGGCGGATAGAAATCGGTCAAAATCCCCAAAAATCAGTCAAAATTGGTTAAAAAAAAGTCTAAATTAGTCAAAATTTGGTCAAAATTTGGTTAAAGTTTGTCAAGATTTGGGTAAAAGCAATCAAAATTTGTTAAAATCTATTAAAATTGGTCAAAATCTTCTAAGTATCTATAAAAATATAACTATTTTTATATATTTGGTATATATATAATTTTAAAAAATTACATATAAAATTCCAGTCCGCCTAGTTTCGATTAATCCCGACTAATCCCGATTAATCCCTAGGCGGTACCTCACCGCCTAGGTAGCGCATAGCGCCTTCTCCAACCTTGGTTTTAATTTAATCACATGTTTATTTGTTTGTTTGGTAAGTTAATTAGTGGGTTTAGATCATGGGTAATGTTTGTTAGTTTGTGGTCTTGTTTTACCTACATTTTAGGAGTTATTGAGTCTCTGAACTAGTAGGTTTTTCTGCTATAAAGTAGTAGCCCATTTGTTCTTGTTTTGTACGTGTTTCCAATCAATGAAAGAGTCGATCAATTTGTTTTGATCAAATCTTGAGTTGTTCACTTGCTACAATTATGTTTTAGTCGTTTAGGGCCTGTTTTTACCAACAAACTTGTGTTTTTACGAGAACTCTTAGAATTGTTTTTTACACATGTTTACACATTTGTCAACGTGTAAGGTGTGTAAAGATAAACATGTGCAAAAAAAAGTTGTTAAAGTTGTGGCTAAAAACATAAGTTATCCTTCTCCTTTGAATATAAATCACAAAAGTTATATATGTAAAGGTTTGTTGTATCTTCGAACTTCGAAGACCATCCATAATGTTTGTAGCCTTTTCGTCTGGCAGTTGGGCTCACGAATGAGTGAGTAGAGATGTTCTAATGACGAGACTATGATGACACCTGGAAGTTTTTGACATCATCCTAGGTTCTAGGATTTAGGTTTAAAAGATAGATATGGTATCCCATGAAATGACATTTACAAGACTTGAAGATATATCTTTGTCTGCCATGTTTGATTAGAGACATTGGCCACAAAAAGATAAGTATATCACTTATATAGGCTTATAGCAAACTTAAATCCGTCCATAGTGGGATGTTGATTTGATAACTTCAATTGCAATGTTTCTTGTCGGCCAAAAGAAAATATTGGAATATTTGTTTCAAAAGGGTTACCTTTAATTTTGTTTGCATAAGCAAGAATTTAGTTTATCAAAATCCAACCATCTTTTAACCGAAAAGGCATCATAAAATCTGTTAGCATAACAATAAAAGTGTATTTGTCCCGATGATATATATTATTATACGAAGAAGTATTCTTACGTGTCTCTTTCTAAGAGGTTAAGGGTTCAAGTTTTGTGACAAACAAATGGTGTATAATTTGGAAGTAGATTAAGAGAGATTTTGTTTGTCCTCCTAAATATTCTATTAGCATAATCTCACTAATTATTCAATCACCACCCAATAAATAGACACAGCAAGTGTAAGCATAAAGTTAGTAAAAGAGAAACGTATAATAATAGAACTTAATATTCTTAGAAGTACGCATGAACAAGAGCAAGCGTAATGTTAATAAAGAAGAAACATAAACTGAAATCTTCCTATACTAATAAACAAAAATCTCAAATGACACTTGTCTCAATTCTAAGACCTCTAATCTCACATTGACACTTGTCATCACCATATTAACTCTATAATTTTGTTAAAATTTTAATTACGGAAGGTTAATTAATGGTTTTAATTACGAGAAATAAATTAGGTGTGTTACCATATATATAACACTTTTTCACAAGCTTAGTCACAATAAATCTTAAATTTTCAACTAAAAATATACTGATTTCTTATTTTTTATTTTCCATAGTTAATTATTAATATTGTTTAATAATTATTTCAGTTTTAAAATCATATTTAAATTCTAATATTTTTATAGCTCATTTTGTATAAGTTTATCAAAAATTAACATCAGTTACATATTTACATTACAATATTTTAACTTATTATATCACATATCAAATCTAAACCATTTCTAAACCTTCATTCATGAACCTTTTAAACCTATTATATTTACAATTCTATATACGGTGCAAAATATCATTTTCTACGTGCTTTTCAACTTTATTATGTAAAATAGTATATATTTGAAGATTTGTTAACCGTGGTTGCTTCTTTATTTTAATTGAATGTCATATATTTACCATAATATAAATTAACTGTTTTATAAAATATAAATTTGTACGCCGTGTAATACATGAGATTCTCACCTAGTAAAATATATATAAAAAAAAACCATCAAAATCGCAAAACAATGTAAACCACTAAGCCACGCCAACCTTTTTGTTAACAAACTGATTAGTGATAACACATGTAAATTTATGCACATTAAAAGCTGAATAACCAAAAGTGAAAAAGTAAAATGTTACCCATGCGGCAGCCCCTTATTGGCCCAATCTTTATTGTTTATGAGCCCTCTGATGTGTTTCTCACTAAATATAAAAACTAATTAATTTAAAACACAAAGACCTATACATTTTAAAAACAATAATGGCTCGGATCACTGAGTCTAACACACTAGGAAAAATGCATTTGTCGTATGCGTTGTACACTGATGGTAAGATACTGAGTATCGCCCAAGGGTACGTGAGTTGTTGATACCAAATTTCAGTCAGTGTTTAGTTTGTTCAACTATGAGAAGAATGAATTCATGTTAATATGTTTTTAATAATTAAAATAAAGAAAGCTAAAAAGTAAATAGATAACTCTAGAGGTTAAAGGCTTTCACCCAAGGTTCGAATTCTCCCCATGATATAACTTACCAATCAACGGTTCTTGGACTCGCAAAAGAACACCAAAACAATGATGAGTGCATGTAGTAATTTATTGGAGGAGAGTGATTTCTCTTTTAGGGCTTATCAATACTCTCCTCGATAATATTGGGTGAGTCATTGTTAAGCACCCTCATCCGTAATACCGAAATGCTATGTAAGTAGAGCTTAAAACTTGATGTTATCTCAACGAAGGGTAAAGATAATATGAGTAAGCAAGTCTTTGTGCAAAAATGCCATGAATCCTATTAAGGCCGGCACAACACTATTACAAAGCAAGAAATTCTAAACCACTTATTACCAAACCCACTCTCAACAACCATTTCAAGTCTGCTAGCACATCCTCTTACTACATACACATAGTTTTGGTAGAGAACATGAATGCTTGAGTTAAGAAAACATGGAAGTTTGACTAAAAGGGTTTTCTCATTCACTTTCAATGAAGAAAGACAAATATATTTAACTCACATACAAACCAAAATTAAATCCAAAAATATTAAGGTGAAGACACCGGCGTGTGATTAATCTTCCCAAGGGTGATTAGAAGAGGTTTAGCCAAGCTTGTCCATGGAAGAACACAAAGTTGAACTAAAACAAACATAATCATAAGATTAATACTTGAATATTTTACAAGTGGGCGATTGTTACCTATGTCCACGATTTTCCGTTCCCTTTCTAACCCTGCTAAGTACATATCCGGAAGAGGTACTTAGATGTTGGGTTGTAGAATGACCCTTCAATCGCGCGTGTATCTATTTGCGTCGATGATCATATCAAGATTTCGTTTATACTCAAATGTATTAAAATTCGTATAAGAATATATTAAAATTGTTTATTTCATAGTAATATTTAATAACATTGATAATGACAAGATTACACATAGTACAAGGTCGGATTTGTTTCAGGAAATAGCATCAGAAAATCCTAGTTGTTATAGTCTCCCTTGTTATTGGAATTTGTTGGAACATGAAGGTTATCAACTGCTCAGAGATAAACTGAAGATTAATTGTTTAGTTTCTAGATTATATGATTCATGTAATTGTTTAGTTTCATTGAGAATGTAATGTTTAAGATTAAGGTATTAGTTTCAAATCTAGTAATTTCGAAATTGCTGATTTCGAAACTATCACTAGTTTCGAAACTATCAGTTTCAAAACTAGTAAATTCGAAACTAATAGATTCAAATTACTAGATTCGAAACTATCAGTTTCAACTATCAGTTTCGAAACTAGTAAATTCGAAACTAATAGTTTTGAAATTACTAGATTCGAAACTATCAGTGATTCGAAACTATCAGTTTCGAAACTAGTAATTTCGAAACTGATGTTTTATATAATGGTTTTCGTTTTATATTTCATTAACGTTTTCCATTTATGATTGTACGCAACTCTTATATCGAATCAGTGAAATGAAAACTCTTGTACTTATGTCATGTTTATTCTCTTCATCTTTATCTCTCTTACTTCACGTGCATTTGATTTGTACGCAAATATCGATATACGTATTCCGCACGTGTATACGATATTGATCTTAGTGAGATCCATCGGATCACGGACCTACAGAATTTCGTCCCGAAATTCAACGAGTGTTATTCCCTTCTTAGAATAGATGGGGTTTTTTTGGTTTCATTTGATCTTCACGTTCCATTGTATACTGTGGACCACGACGTGAATTCCATCTGACCTTTACTATTGGAATCTGTTTGTGCTTGAGTTGTTTGACTTCACGAACAATGATTTCGATAGGTTCCTCGATGAAATGAAGCTTGTCATAAATACGTATTTCATTGAGTGTAATGATTAATGACTCATCCACACGACACTTCTTGATATTAGAAATCTGGAATGTACATGAATACTGTTAAGTTCTTTTGGTAGTTTGAGTCTGTATGTAACATGACCAATCTTTTCAAGGATTTCGAATGGTCCAATATATCTTGGAGCTAGTTTTCCATTTTTTCCAAAGAGTACTACCCACCTTCCAGTGTGATACCTTAAAAAGAACTTTGTCGCCAGTATTGAACTCAAGAGGTTTTCGTCTGTTATCAACATAGCTCTTTTGACGGTCTTTTTAGCTTTGATTCGTTCACGTATCTTGAAAATCTTATCGGCAGTGTCTTGAATCATCTCAGGATCAGTGATAGTTTTCAAGAGTTGAGTGTCACCTACATCCGCCCAACACAATGGAGATCGACATTTTCATCTATATAATACCTCGAACGGAGCGCATTGTATACAAGTATGATAACTATTATTATATGAAAACTCTACAAGTGAAAGATATGAATCCCAATTGCCGCCGAAATCTAATATACAAGCCTTCAACATGTCTTCAAGGGTTTGTATAGTTCTTTCCGTTTGGGGATGATAAGTTGTACTTAAGTTCGGACGAGTACCCAACACTTTCTGAAGAGTTTGCCAAAACCACGAAGTAAAACGACTTCTCTATCATTAATTATTTATTGATACATGGGCACCATGTCTGGTTACAATTTCTTTGATGTAGATCTTTGACAAAGTCTCCATTTCCTAATCCTCACAAATGGGTAAGAAATATGCTGACTTGGTCAATTTATCAATAATGACCCAAATCCTATCATGACCACTAGATGTTCGTGGGAGTTTAGTAATGAAATACATGGAAATCTGCTCTCATTTTCATAGTGGAATCTCAGGTTGTTGTAACAATCCAGATGGTTTTTTATGTCCCGATTTAACCTTTAGACAAGTTAAGCATTTGTTCGTGTAGGCAAAAATATCGACCTTGAAGTATGGTCATCAATATTGCTCCTTGAGATCGTGATACATCTTATCAGCTCCTGAATGTATAGAGTATTTGGACTTATGAGCTTCGTCTAGTACAAGATTTCTTCGAAAACCAAATCTTGGTACTCAAATTCGGTGCATGAAATATAACGAGCATAACTCTAAGAGATTCTTCCTCGAGAATAGAGTCTTTGAGTGCTTCAAGTTGTTCTTCGCGTATTCGAGTTGTTAGGTCTAGGTGCTTAAGACATCAGCCACAATATTGGCTTTATCTGGACGATATTTTATTTCACAATCATCATCATTGAGTTACTCAACCCATCGGCGTTGCCTCATGTTGAGTTCTTTCTGGGTGAAAATGTGTGGGAGACTCCTATGATCTGTGTAATTTCGTACCATAGAGGCAGTGTCAACAGAATTTGAGAGCATAAACTACAGCACCCAATTCAAGATCATGAGTAGTGTAGTTCTTTTCATGAAATTTGAGTTGTCTGGATGTGTATACTATAACCTTTTCATGATGCATTAATAATAAACCAAAGCCTTGACGTGAAGCATCACAATATTCGATGAACCCTTGTGTCCCTTATAGGAGAGATAGGATTGGAGCACTACATAGTTTTTGTTTCGGTAAGTGAAAGGGTGACTCTTATTTATCGCTCCATTCAAAATTCTTGCCTTTCCTAGTTAGGATTGTAAGTGACAGTTTTTATATAAGTTCTTGACAAATGAGTCGTAACTGATGTGTAAAGTACTAAGACATCAATCTCACAAATTGGCTGCCCGTGTGTCTATTATATATAATTATTTAGAATGTTCCATATATGAGTCAAAGTAATATAAGGCGCAAAAAGTAAATTAAAAGTTTTATTTTTTTGCGCAAATAAAATGAACACTGACCCAACAGTTTTGACAAAGAAATTAAGTTTAAGACAAATCAATATTGACTAATGTTTTTGATCAATTTTTATTTTGATAAAACCTTTTTCAATCCACGTCCATTCTAATGATTTTTTCCTATTAGTGAACCATGAACCTTACCCACGATTATCATGTGATCACAGCAACAGGAAATTCTAGTAAGCAGGGGAGGAGCTTAGTGAGGGCCAGTGGTTGCCCGGACGACTGCTGATTTTTTCGCCCGTAGTGTAAATTTCGCGATTTCAACCGAATTTTTTTTTATATATATAGGACGGCCACTCATGAAATCCTTTAAAATTCTACATATATGATCTTGGCCACACATGATAAACTTATCAAGCTCCGCCACTGGACGACCGCACAAGGTGTCGGTTTTTGGAGGTCCGCAATTTTGATTTTTTTTTTTATATACATTTTACATATATAATTACATTTATAGCAAAAACATATATGATTTTCAATTAAAACCATTTTAATTTATTAAAATTTGTAATTCAATTATAAATAATATAAAGACCAATAGTTGCACACGACACTCTAAATTTCAGATAGGGCTCTGCAAATTGGTTAGTTTTTGAAAAAATCCATGTGCAAATGGTAATTTTCCAATTAGTACCCCTGAATCCTATGTAGCAAGCAAGCCAATATTATATCCATTAGAACTACGAGAGTAATTAATAGTTATGCTGTTTTGTGAAGGTACGTGAGTCATTATTTCTACAATGAAACAACAAGTTTGCCAAGCAATCCATTGTTATGCGGTAATCGTACTTCATCACTACAGAGCATGTTTGGTACGGTGGTGGATGGTTTATTGCACAATCTTTCTATCGCGACCCCAAAAATAACTGGTTTCTATGCTGCCGTCACATCGGGCAGCGTTGGTAACAGTACTGCTTATGCTATTGCGCAGTGTGTGGAGTCAGTAACACGCGAAGGATGCAGAAGTTGCTTGCAAGTGGCATATGACAACGTAAGGATTTGTGCCTCGGATCTTATTGATGGGTGGGCTGTTGATTCCTGGTGTTTCATGAGGTTCTCTGGTAGTGCGTTTTTCGGTTACAGCCAAACAACTGACATCGCGCCATTTCTACGAGAAGGTAAGACTTATGACATCCCTACGCTAGGGGTGTGTTTTTTACCCGAATCCGAATAACAAACCCGAATAAAACCAACCCGAACCCGAATAAAGGGTTACCCGAACAACCCAACCCGAATATGGAATAAACCCGAACCCGAAAATCATAATTGGGTCAGTATTTGAATACTTGTTCTCAAGATTTGGGTCTACCCGAGAAACCCGAATACCAATTTTTTCTAAAGCTGCGATTTTTTTATATGGGTATTAGATATGGCTATATTTTTCTAGGTTCTAAACACGTTCTTTTTATATATCTATTCATCGATTAAACCCATAATATTGCAACTTCTCAGACGAACTCAGAGTAACTGTCAAGATTAAGGTATGCAATTTAATCCATGCAATATTGAAACTATAATTCTATCAACTTTATTGTTTGTTTATTGCAAATGTAAATCCATAAACATATATACTTGAGTCACATGCTCACAACCCTACTGGTTGTTATTATTTTCTTATTCTTCAATATTCATATAAGTATCGTTGCCTCATTATTAATTTTCTCATGTGTGGCTAGACTATGCATTGTTCTTGAATATTTTACGATCATTAAACTTTTTGCATATTATTATATATAACATTTAGAAATTTCATCTACAGTGAAAATCAATTAGTGGCCCACGTATGAAGCTCTATTTTGACCCTTAGGCATTAGTCCTATATTCCCTCATTTTATAGTTTTTATTTTTTTGCAATATAATTAAATAAATATAATTTTCCAAACTCTACTAAAGAAAATTACAATAAGAGAGGTTTATTTGTTCAAGGCTTTTCACCTCAAGCTCTTAAGTATTTTATAACTTCACTAATTATATAAAAATATTTATACAATACATATCTTAAAATGTAAATTTTGAGCACTTTTTTAGCGTGGTTAAATATACTATACTTTTACGTCCTTTGTATGTACGCTAAAAAGTTATTATCCTCACCGCGTAGCGCGAGTACCAATTCTAGTTTTAAACATAAGGTAGTATTTGATTTAGTTTTCTTGTTTTTATGCTTCATTTTAAATGAAGTACATATGTTTATGATTTAGTACAGAGATGATTAGAATTATATTTATCATATATTTATAATTATACGAATATGATTTCTATTTTGTTACGTAGTTGATTTTGATTAAAGTTTTGGTTTTAGATTTCCTACGTACACATCATTTAAATGGAGCAATTTTTTTTGTTTTAAGTTAGTTTTTCTTTATGTCTTAACCCGAATACCCGAATTACCCGACCCGATTAAACCCGAAACCCGAAAACCGAATAAAATAATATAATATGGGTCGGTATTCGGTTCCAATTCTATATTCTCCAAACCCGATTAACCGGACTCGAAAAACCCAAAACCCGATTACCAAACCCGAACAACACCCCTATCTTGTAATGTATGTATGCTAACGTATCCACTTGTTATCCTAGGTCGGGCGAAAATAGTGAGGGTTTCTGGTTCTGATGATTTTGTGGGAAGATTTTGAAGAAATTTGGTGATGGGAGGAGTGATAGTGGTGGTGGTGATGGCGATGATGGTGGGTCAGCCGGTGGGGGCTGTGGTAATGATGGTGATGGAGATGTACTGTAATATCCGCGAATTTCAGGTCAGTATTCCGACTTAACTATACGTACAATTATACGTATTATCAACGCGTACTTAAACCTTATACTACAATGCGTATATATACCCGATTAAACTTGTTCAGATGATCTATCGCTTCCATTTCGCAGTCCTAAATCGGAATCGTCACCGATGTCGAAATGCTTAACAGCCATGAACTCATGACTACATACTGGTCATAACTCATGGTGTGTTTGGGATTGCTTATTTATTTCTAAAATGTTTTTTTAGTTAAATGTGCTTATTAATTTATAACTTTTATTTAATTTATAACTTTTATAAAAGTCGTTTTTAAAAAAATGTTTGAATTAACTTTTATGATTATAAAACTAAAACGTCAATATGTTAAAGTGTTTGAATTATCTTACTCATGTAAAATGGATGAGTTGGGTATAACTGTAATTCTTTTTTTAAAAGTCAAAAGGAGTTTCAAAAAACTAAAATTTGTGGCTTTTAAAAAACATCTTATTACTCTTTATCAAAAAATTACTTTCAAAAGCGCTTTTGGTTCGACAAACATTTAGTTTAACTTATCAGCTTTTTGAAAAAGCCAATAAGTCAATAATTTATTTCCTGCCGCAAACCCAAAGACGCTCTCATAAGCTTGTTGTAAGTTACTAAATCCACTTTACATCCCAAAATTAAACGAGTTAGAATCTTTTACCGTTGTGATCCCAATACTCAATTAACAAGTGAAATGAAAAAAATTGTGTTGTCTGTTTTTTAGAGGAAGAAAATGAAGGAAAAGTGAAAAATAAGTGTGTTCCTTAGCTTTATTTAATAGAGTTCTTGGGTTTTTTAATGGAATGAGTTGGAAAGAAAGAAATTATGATTCTTAAAAATTTACTCTCCTAACTTTGGAAAGAAATTGAGATAGGAAAATTATTCATTTTCATTTATTTCTTTT
>WOUH02000012.1:1634237-1647623 GCA_009936405.2 Stevia rebaudiana
TTTTTATAAAATGAAATTATAAAAAAAATGATTAATCAATCATCAATACAGCCCCCATACAGCCCATGCATTTCCACCATTTTATTCACTCACTTTACCCTTTCTCTCTCCTACGTGACAGTCAATACAGTCCCTCATACAGCCCCCATACAGACCGGTATACCGGATAGTCTTAGGGTGCTTAGATTTTTTCACCCATGGTCTTTAATTATGGGTTTTGCACCCATGGTCTTTAATTCTGGGAATGGCCCTCATTTTCACCGGACCATGTGTTATTATAAATTATATTCAATCGCACGATATTTTCCATCACAATAGCTTGACATTCCCATAATCGATCAGGCTTTCCAAAAGCATCACCCACTCCAAGGATCAAGCTTTCTGTTTTGGAAGGACGGTACGCTTTAATCTTTCGACCCGTCAGAACTAATACCGTCACAACAAATACAGTTTGTTCTGGTTTAATATTTTGTTTGGTGCTTCTTATTTTGTTTTTGAAGTTATATTTTGTTATGTTAGTTATTGTTGTTCAGTTACACTTGCATTACAGTTAGACAGTTTGTCTTTCAATTATTTATGTTTTGTTAGTTCCATTCGTTGCTCCAACTCCACTACTCTTAATCTTGTTAAAATTTACTTGCATGTGTTCCTGCACAAAAAGTAATGTCTATAAGATAAGTGATATATCTTACACTAACTATAAGTTAAGAATTTATAGATTAATTACGCAATGAACAACTAAATTTATTAAAATTATTTAACATAGGGATTGAAATATTTAAATGCACTGAGAAAATAGTATTTTTTAAAATGTACGATATATAAATTGTTGGTCTTAATTCAAGGTTCAGCTTGTGATTAGAACTGGGATTTCGTTTATTTTGCAGTGATGGTGTTTTGGGAAGGGTACGTAAGTGATGAAGTGATGAGTATGTATGCCCCGATTGTGGTTTTCTGGTTGTATGCTGGGTTTTTAGAGTTGCTACCACCTCTAGAAAAGTACCGGTTGCACACTAAGAAGGAAGCAGATGCTAAGAATGTGGTGTCATTGAGTACGGTTATCAAAGGTGTGCTGTTTCAGCAATTTCTCCAGATAGTCGTTTTACACAGCCTCTATTGGGTAAGATAGCCATTGATTGTTTACATCATGCATGTTTTTATTAGCTTTTAATTTGAGAAACTCTACTATTAGTTGATGTTATGCATTGTTTTCTTAATCAATGGGCGCATGATCGAGAATTTAGAGCTTGAAAATTATTTTAAAGATTTCATGATCAGAAATATAGATCGTCATAAAAACCTTTACTTGTGTGCGACCCATGGTTAATGAAAACGATAACACAAGCTTTTTGTCCTTTTACTCGAAAGCTTAAATTGTTTGATTTGTTTCTAAGTTTTCCCTCTATATATGGTCACTCATTACTTGAGTGCATACTTGATTAATGTTAATCACTTAATCTTATGATGGTATCATGAACACAAGTTGATGAAGTGAACTTGGAGGTAACTTTTGGTCGTTGTCATTAGTTTGCCTCCCGAAGGTTTCTGTTAAATATATCTTTATCTACTAGGTTATACCTAGACCCTAGTGTACGTGTATTACATTGATCTAATTTGCGGATAAAAGTTATGTAAATTATAATACCCTGGCCGGACATTTGTTCTAATGGTAGCTCCATGACTTTGCTTATTAAATGTCATGAGTTGAAGTCTCGCACAAAGAAATATATTCCGAGTTGAGAAAGTGTACCGGATCACTACGTTTATGTTCTTTGAGCGGAAAGGTAATCAAATTGACAAAGTGATCCCACGTGACCAGATCTTTGTTATTAAAATAAACAAATGTAATATTATAATATAAACAAATTTTAGTACATAAAACAACATAAAATAAAATTGCTATCAAAATTTATAGAATTCAAAAATTGTTATTAACTGAATAATTTTGTAATCTATTTTGAATAAATTTAATATTTCAAAAAAACGATTTGTTATAATGACTATCTTGTAAATTTATTAGAAATATTTTAACTAATCCCAAAAAGTTCTTTTATGGATTTGTAAATAATATGGAAGTCAAAATTCAATTTTTATATAAATAAGAATAAAATAAAAACTTAAATAAGAAAAATCATGTAGGAGATTGTGGGATTGAAATATATCATTAATTGAAATCAAATATTACAAGATAGATGTTTGTCATAACTATAGAAAGTTAGGACCAACTTTATATCTTTTCTTAGAGGCAAATATTACTCCCTAAGCTAAATTATGTCATACATGAGATTAGAACCCATGACTTACGACTAAAAAGCAATAGTCTCTACCAAGTAGGCTAATCTCACATTGACAGCTAACATTATACCTAAAGTTTATTCACCAATAAAAAATGGAGTGAAGAAGAAATTAAAATAAAATTTTAACTAAAAACTATAGAGATACTATGACATGTGTCCTGATAGAAAAAGAGATAAATATATATATATATGGTTTATTTTTGTACAGGTTTTATCATTTCTTCTATTGATTTTTTTTACTGTATTTTTTGTATACTATTTTTTGTACTATTTTTTTGTTTACAACACATAAGATATATAAAAATGTAGTTCATGAAATTATAGAAAAAAATACATTACACATAATTTTAGCATAACACATTAGAGTACTTAACTTTATATTTTTGAAAATAGTATATCAATAGGGTACTTAAATTAAAGAGAAATAAACTCTTAATTTTTATGATGTAGTTTTATAAAAAAAATAATGTCAATGAAAAGTTACGAGTGCTTAAATAAAATGAAGAAAGTTATAAAAGTAAATTAAGAGGCTTTTTCTGTAACACCATTTCCCCCCACCCCTGATTATAAAAATAAATTACCTATATTCGTTCATATTGTTTTACATAAAATTCTGTTTTTATTGGATATTGTTATATATTTTGACTCCTCTATCTTGTTTTAATTATCATGCTCTCATAAAGCTTTTATTTGTAATTACTATGGCTTGAACAAATTCATTTTTAAGCATTTTAATAGGGTAAATATTAATAAATGATATATTTCTTCATGTCTTATGTAGATAACATCAAACAATGTTGTGGTTGAGACTAAAAGCCAGCCATCCATTCCCGTTCAGATTTTCCAGTTCATCATCGCGATGTTTGTGGCAGATACATGGCAATATTTTATGCATCGCTACTTGCACACAAACAAATTTCTTTATCGCCACTTTCATTCTCAACATCACAAAATGGTGGTACCTTATGCAATAGGGGCACTTTATGGTCACCCAGTCGAGGGTCTATTGATGGACATATTTTGTGGAACCATCGCTTTTGTTGTTTCAGGAATGACTACAAGAACCTCTGTTATATTCTTTTGCTTTATGACGGTAAAATCTGCCGATATTCATTCTGGACTTTGGTTTTCGGGCAACCCTCTTCAAATTTTTTTCGAAAGCAATTCTGCTTATCATGATGTCCATCATCAACTCGGTGGAGTGAAATACAACTATGCACAACTTTTTTTCACATTTTGGGACAAACTTCTAGGGACCTACATGCCACATGAACTCACAAAACGACCTGACGGAGGCCTTGAACCAAGACTATTGAAGGACTAATTCAATTGTTGATTACCCCGTTCAATGTGTGCATTAGAAGTTAGTCCAAATGAATGTTTTACGTCATTATGTAATTGTATGTTTATGTGTCACACATGACATATTAAATCATGTGTGTAAGTTGTGTGTAGTAAATGTGTAATTGGGTTAATGTGTATGTAACTTCATGCACAATTATTTATATCAACATATATGGTGAATGGGTGCGTCACCGGTCGGGGTAAGTAGTATATATACAACACTCATGTGTACGAGTGTAATAATTTCTATTTACGAAGATCATTCTTTAAACCAATTTCACTTGGTATAATCAACTATAAAGTGCTAGTGTGTGTATTTATGTAACGTCTATACCTCATTCACAAACATCATTCTGTAAACCAATTTCACTTTGTATAGTCAACTAATATAGTGCTAAAATGTGTATATTTGTTTAACATCTGTAACGGTCTCATAACCATATTCGCTTTCAGTTGCAGAATAGTAGGGAACGGATGATTAACTGATTAACGCATTTGATAATCGGTTATTAACGAAAATGCTTTATGATAATATTCACCGAATCTGACTAGACAAGCATTTTCAAAAGTATAAAACTCATATTTAAGCTAAACTGGAAACCCAGGGGCCAATCTTGACAAAAGCTGAAACCTCACATTCTTCCCCTCCAGCAGCCCCGTATATCCGATCTGGGCATGGCCGGAATCCGGTCATCTCGCCGGAGCTCATTAATGTGTAATCAAAAAGCGATTGAAATACAGAAATCGAAACTGAAAATTGTTACCCACCGACTCACGACCGTAACCACACCATTGATTTCACTTGAAACAGTCTCAATTTCGAATACCCAAACCGATCCGGCCACAATACGCGTAACAGTCGCCGGAGTAAATAGAACCGGTCAAAACATGAATAAAACACGAACAAAAAAAGCCAAAACGTTTCTCCAAGAAATGTAATCGCGACCCATTATTTGATTTCAGTTAACTCATGATAATTAAGCATAATCAAACCGAAACCGAACCAGACGTAATACCTCATCATTAATCGGCAGTTTGTGTAACCATGAAGTATAAATAAGTTAGGACTGTTGTTCCCTGACCTCGCTTGAGTTTAAAATCACTTAAAACCAGCACTACAATCATCTTTCGGATCGGAATTTGATTCAAGAACAGACGCGACTTCTAGAGCATAAACTACTCGATTAGGAACTCAATTCAAGTAAGTTAAATGCTCAATGGATCCACATTTACCTGAAAACATGAAATTAACTTTGCAGTGACGGATCTAGCCTAATTGTCTAAGGGTCTCCTCTTTTTAAATTTTTTTTTTATCCCGTACATTCAAGTTAAAAAAAATCACAATTAATTAAAAAACTAATAAATTAAGCCAAATTTAATAGATTTGGTTCGCGAGAGGCGTTTTTTTTTACTTTCTTTTTTGAAACTGATGCATTGTTTAATAGATTTGGTTCAAAAAAACACAGTAGGGGTCTCCAAATTTTCATTTGGCGGTCTCATGCTATACAAAACATAAAAAAAAATATTTTTTCTCCACTACGTGCGGAAAGTTCAGCGGTCTTCCGGGATACCCCTGGAGACCACATAGATCCGCCCCTGAAATGTAACTAATTTTTGGACAATTTACTTTTTATTACGTCTTATCCACTTTTTGTAATATGAATAGTTGGCCGTAAGTTTATATACGATTTTCAGTAAAAAGAGTTAAAAACAGCCCTTTTGTAAGCTTAAAACTCGGGAGAACCCCTTCTGACCCTCTCTCATCATGTACGCCAAACCTCATCTCTCTCTTTCTACAGTATATACATACATATACACGTACCCTCCCATACTTGTGTACATATCTTTATAAACAATAAGTGTAGTTCCGAAAATTGCAAATAGAGATAGGAGAGAGAGAGAGAAATATGGAATATGGTGGAGATGGAGATGGTACTTCATCATGTTTGATGAGTTTTGGAGACACCAATAACATAAATAGCAGCAGTACTAGTAATAATAACAACACTGGATCACTGTGTCTTCCTCCACCTCCAACTGCTGCATATAACACCACCACCAACAATAACCTAATTTTCTCCGATCATCATCATCATCATCATAGCAATTGTGGGATTTCTGCTTCTGCTATGATGCTTGAAGACAACGATCCCATTAATATCAACGATGGAGTAGGGTTAGGGTTCATGAGTTCTTCTTCTTCTGTTAAAGCAAAGATCATGTCTCATCCTCATTACCCTCGTCTTTTATCAGCTTATCTTAACTGTCAAAAGGTTCTCTCTCTCTCAACATATGTATATGTATATGAAAACAGATCTATCTACTTAATTATATATCTATAATTCACAAAATTTACAAGAAATGAAAGTGGGTACCTTTAGATTTTTGCATTTGGTGCAATCTAAGAAGAATCCAGTAAATCAAGAATTCGAATCTTGAATAAAAACCAACAAGTGACTTTGTTTTCAATGGATTTGTGTGTTTAATCATACTATTTACTTCATTTAGTAGTGTAGTAGAAGAAACCCAGAAGTGAGATGTCTGGATTTGTGTGTTCCTGTGTGTGACATCATTTATTATAGTCATTTCTTCATTTGGTAGCTAAATATAATCTCTTGAAGAGAAAATTAAATTTGCAGGAAGCCATAAGATGCAATGTTTTTTACTTGCTTCAGTTTGTATAACCTGTATTTCATCTTAAAATTCGTGTATTTGTGTGTATTTATTGTGAAAATAAAGGATATATTAATTTAACCTGTACTAAATACAGATAGGAGCACCACCGGAGGTTGTGGAAAGACTGGAAGAATCTTGCAGAGCGTCGGCGGTGGCGGCGATGTCCGGTAGTTCCGGCTCCGGTGGTAGTAGCGACGGTGGTGGGATGAATATGACGACCATCGGACAAGATCCAGCACTTGATCAATTTATGGAAGCATACTGTGAAATGCTCATTAAATATGAACAAGAACTTTCAAAACCCTTTAAAGAAGCCATGATTTTTCTCTCAAGAATTGAATCCCAGTTCAGAGCTATCTCCATTTCTACTTCAGATTCTGGTGCATCATCTCTCTCTCTCTCTCTCTAGATCTCTCTCTCTCTAGATCTCTACATCTATCTTGTTTGTTCTAATAATAAAGATTTGACTCATGATGATTTCTAGATCAACTTGTAAAATAAAATATGATTTTATTAGTTGCAATATTAAACATTTTTTTGAAGAACTTAACTAGCATATTTAATTTCTAATACCAATCATCAAAAAGAACACTATTTATATCAATATATATCATAAATATGAAATCGTTGTTTTCAATTTTTGTGTAAACACATTTTCCAAGAATTGACAAATAGTTTACCTACAGTTGTGTATCGTAATTTTTGTGAAAGTTTCCTTTCTCCAAGCTTTCAAACCTTTTCCTATGAATGTACACATGAGGGCTCATATCTATGATCTATTTCTTATGACCGTATGATGCTCTATGTTTGATCCATACGCATGTGTTCTTATGATGAATTCTTCACTCCATCTTGAAGCTTTGCACAGTTTTACTAGTGAAACAGACTGTACAAATTCTCAGTTTTTCACCCATACTGGAATGTAGATATATATACACAACTACACAAGTACAGTTATGTCTCTTTTCTTGGCAAAATCAGGTTGATTTACATTTTTTTTACCCAATGATGTTTTTGTTATTACTAAGAACATTCATATATTCTATTCTCTATTTTAGTCTTCATCTCCAAAGTTTAGACTTTAGAGTTTTTGGCTCAAAATCTATCTACATCCCATTCTTTATCAAAGTCTCATATTCTGTTACTTTTTTGTGATTGTATAAAATAGAAAAACAATAGTAGAATAAGGGTTTGTGAGTGAAATACAGCTTGAGATAAAAATTGAATGTAGAGGATTAAACAAAATTTGTATATAAACTTAGAAAAACTGAGTTTTGTTTAAATAATAAAGATAAAGATACATATAGATATAGATATAGAAAATAGAAAATGAGATATGAATAATATACGGTTAGAGTTTGGCATTTGCACCCCCTAAAGAGGAACCTATTTTGTTTTTCGTTATAAGTGCATTGATTCAACTATTTTGGTCAATGGATAAAAGGTTAAGGGTTTGGTGTGTAGGTCTTGTAATTCAAGAATCATAGTTTTCTAGTGTTAGACATTTCCATATTTTTATTGGTAACCACAAAATTCCAATCGGATAAGACATAGATTTGTCAAGAACTTCTTATGAAATCATGTACCAGATATTGACTAGGTTCATTCTTACATAGTAGGGTAACTAACACACTAATCTTTGCAATTGACGTGAAATTAGGTCTGTCAATATTTTATTAATTTGTCGGAGTAGTAACCATGTTCTGCCAAACGACCAAGTTGCTACCGCTTGATCAAATCGATATCGATGTTCATAGTTCTCAACAAAGTACATGATTGCTACCCAAATTCATAGAAACTTTCCATATCCTTTTCAATTGATCACGCAACCCATAATTAGCAACTTCTTGTGTACCACTAACATGTCAACCTTGCCCTTGGACCCCACCAAGGCCAGTTGCCCGGCCCTTGGACCATCCTATACCTGATGCTCGACCTCAGATCCCTTGTGGCCGAAAGGGCTTCGCCCCCTTGAACTGTTGATCAAGTTCTAGTTGCTAGAAATGACTCAAATGAGCATATATATTTTTTTTTTGAACAACCAACTTCATTAAAAAAACTAGCGAGCAGCTAGAAAATGATGGATACAATGTTTCGTTTAAAAAAAAAAATTACCCCAATTAGACCACTTGAGTCTTTCGTTTTTTCCCCTATGTTAATATCCCCACACGTCCACCGGAGCTTGGGAAATCTTTTTAAAGACTTTCACGTTCCTCGCCTTCCAAATACACCAACGAGTAATAACCCGTACCACCTGGCCATGAATTTACCACATCCAGAAATGAGCATATATGGACTAGTATAAGCATGCACTTCACACCTCTTAATTAGTAACAATGTATATATTTATGTTTTCAATAGTATCCAAACACACCAAACGGCCTTAATGACACTAAAATCACCAACGTGATTAAGAGTTCACACAATTCGGTGGCCGATTAATCATGGTAGTTGTGTGAACTCTTAATCATGGTTTATAAGTTCTTTAAAGAACTACATTAAAGCATTGTCAAGGACCTAAAAATACCTTCCTGTTTGCATGTTGTTTGACATTTCCATGATAATTTAATGTTAAAAATTAGCCGGTGGTGAAGGACCAATGGACAAAAATGGTTCATCAGAAGAAGAGGTGGATGTAAACACCAATCTCATAGATCCTCAAGCTGAAGATCGAGAATTGAAAGGTCAACTATTGCGCAAGTATAGTGGTTATTTAGGTAGTCTCAAACAAGAGTTCATGAAAAAGAGAAAGAAAGGGAAATTACCAAAAGAAGCTCGTCAACAATTGCTCGATTGGTGGACTCGACATTACAAATGGCCATACCCTTCGGTAATAATATCAACTATTCATTAATAAATTTTCACCCCATTTCGCAATTAGTCTTTTAATTAATTACATCTCATTTCTCGCATTCTGATCAATCATGTCGCGTGTGGTAATATTACATTACAGGAGGCTCAGAAACTTGCACTTGCTGAATCAACAGGACTAGATCAAAAACAGATAAACAACTGGTTCATAAACCAAAGGAAACGACACTGGAAGCCATCGGAAGACATGCAGTTTGTGGTGATGGACGCCGCTCATCCTCACTATTTCATGGAGAACATGAACATCCTTGGAAACCCTTATCCTATGGACGTTTCACTTCTCTAAAGATTTTAAAATATAAATACATCCAATGTATTTATAAGTTTGTGTCCAACAAACAAGTGTGTCAACTTTTGAAATATTTAATGCAGCCAGCTGGTTAGTTCTCATGTTTCCATTTGTACTTGGAACATGAAGGATTTTAGACTCTGTTATGTAAACCATTGTAGTTTCTGCTAGTAGTAATATCTTTAATGTTGAGCTGCCGTATTTTGACATTGAATGTCAGCTATAAGATTACAAGTACGCATTGTGTTTTAAGAAACAAAGTTAATTCTATCAATGAATACAGGTATAGAACTACAAGTACTGTAAAAGTCTTTCAACTCCGTACGTAAAGGTTGAGCAGCTTATCAAGTTGTTTGACGATTTCAAAAAACTTAATATGGAATTAACGTAATTTTTCAACTTGTCATGTAAGTGGTTAAATGTTTAACAAAATAATAAACTATTATAAATAGTACATATAAGATTTTTTAAGGCGGTTTAGACCGCCTCAAAAAATGAAGTATTTTATAGTCGGTGAAAAAATCGTCTAAACCAAAACACTAATCACATATAAAAAATACTAATAATCCTTTTATGAGGCGGTTTTCTTCACCGTCTTATAAAATAATTCATTTTCTGACGCTATATTTTCTGATGCGGTTTACCATCTTAAAAAGTCTTATATGTACTAGTTTATTATTATTAACTTTTTAACGTCAAACAATCCTATTCCAAAATTATACCTTAAATATTTACACCTTAAATGTTTATTATCTCGATGATCATCAAAATACTTTTTTCTTCTTATTTCAGAAAGCATTTTAATTTCGTAATTGTGTATTCTTCGGGGTTATTGTGTATGTTTATTAAATGTTATCGATCTTCATATATATCGTTTTGAGCCTTGAGAAAGATATCATGTTTGTTAAGTGTTAATTTATTTACATATATATGTTGTGAGACGCAATAACAATATAAAACTTAATATTTATTTATTTCTCTAATCTTTGATTTCATCGGATCTCATCGATTATTTTGATTAAGAAAGCTACAAAGATATAAATATATCGAATAGAGTAGAGTTCTTGTACAATAAAGATTTTTCTCAAAAAACATAGGAACAATAAGATGTTAGACACATGTACATAAGCGGTAATTGTCGAAAGAGGTAAAATTGCGAATTTGCACATTCTTGATTAGTATGATATGATAAGGTGAGGTTATGATAAGGAAAGTCTTTATAGTAAGTAAGCGTAGGAAGGGTATCAAACAGACCACAATTGAGCTCATTTTAGCGACGTTGGAACCGTCTCGTCAAACCCTTTCTCGCCCCCAAAAACCTAAGCCACCACCCCACCCCCACCCCATCCCATTTTATGGACCATTGAGCTCATTTTATGGTGCACGTGATTTTAATGTTTCCATGATCACGGATAGCTTTCTGTGGTCTAGAACTATTTCTTTGTTGGTGTTTGTAGTTTTTGATTTTGCTCTGTGTTGGGTCCGGCTTATCTCCTTGCTAACTGAGTGTACTTGTTTTGTAGTTCTAGGAACTGTTTTTTTCCTTTGATAAGTGAGAGGTACAACTGTTTTGTAGTTCTAACAGTGGTATTAGTATTTGTTATTTTGGGGTCTTACTGGGAGGAGCCTCTCTATTAATACAGGGTAGAGGAAAGGCTTGTCTTCATCTTACAATTTTTATACCCTACCTTTAGGTGTGATATACTGATTACGATGATGATGATTAGGTCTCCAATATTATGATTTTGTAACCAAGTCACGTTGATTGATGTTTACATCCTTACACAGACAAGACACGAATAAGTGATATTAAGAATAAAAATAAGTAATAAAGTTCAAAAATTGTAACAAAGTTCAGTTATATAACAATAAAAGTATTAATTACATTTTAATGTAATCACGCTTAAATACACAAATTACAAACTTAAATTATAACTTACATAAATATAAAAGTGTAAACTTTTTACATTGAAATAGAAGTTAAACGGGCAACAAGCTGCGTCGATAGTCCTTTTTGGATAGAAAAGCTAAAACTTTTAAAAACCACGTCCATAGATCTAGGAATCATACATTGCTATGCATAACTCGTTGAACTTGATTTAGCAACTCCACAGCCTTAGACGCAAGACAACAAAAATGCGTGTTGGTTGTCAAGACATGCTTTCTCATGTTTGGTTACAAACTTGAAAAATAAAATTACATTTAAAGATATAAATCGGGGGAAAAAGATACCAGTGATGCATAACATAGAATGAACAAAAGAACAAAAATAAATGAAAAAAATTGTTGTTGGGCTTTTTTTATGAAAGGAAAAATAATTTCATTTTAAAAATAGCTTTACATCGAGATAGAAAGTAAACGAGTAACAAGCTCGTTGCTTTTTCAATAGAGAAACTGTCTTTTAAAACTACATTCATAGATCTAGGGGTCATAACATTGTTATGCATAACAAGTTGTACTTCACTCAGTAGCTCCATTGCCTCAGACGCAAGGAAACCAGAAGTATCAAATGCAAAAAAGAATAAGCACGTGTTGGTAAAAATGAGACGTCTTCATTATTAGGTTGAGTATCTTATTGTTTATCTTATGCTCATGTGGTTTACTTTCGTTTCTCGTTATCCTAGGTGGATTTATTTTGCAGCGTGAATGGTATCACACACCGCGCCCAATTCCATCATGAAATTTCCCTCAGACCTAGTTCTCGTAAGAATTCTTAGGGTCATGAAAAAACTTGAGTGGGGTGAGAACCAATCCCATTTTGTCTAATTCTTTTAACATCAGTGTATATTGCTTTTAAAATAAAACTTATAACACTTTCACTCACATGAGTATATAACTCTCATATCAAATTTTCTCGTGAATAAGGAAAGGTGGTTGTTGCCCAAGAGATTCACAATCCTCTCTTGCTCTCATGATTCTCATGAAATTGAACAATTCAAATACTAAGAATACAAAACATACATAATGAACTCTGATAAACAAACAATACGATAATTATTCACATTACACATTTCTTACACATATAGGTTCTAATATTGGTGGTTAATTATATAACTACCATAACTGTCAAAGCAGTTTCTTAACAGTCATGCATGCAGTTAAATACCTATCGAATCTCAAATAGATATGACCACTATGCCCATGGCAGCATTTTACTCAGTAAGACACATATTGGGCTCTTATAATACATGTTTCAGCAGACAGCATTTTACAAAACATGATATTACCACATAATATTTAAACAAGTTCTAACCTAAACTAACCATTTAACATAATTTTACTAGTGTTACTTGTCTATTAATGTATTAAGGCTTACATTCACCCCTAAGAGGGGAGGGAGTCCTCCCAATTTTCTCCATTTTCCCCACTGCCACATCAGCTTCCCCACTTTTCCTCATTTTCACTCATTTTTCGCATAGCCGTCCCATTTTTCCTCACTTTCCCACCTCATCACTTATTTAATATTTATTAAAAATAAATAACATTCAAATATAAAAAAACTTTCATTCATTAAATAAAAAAATACAAACTAACATAAAATAAAAAAAAATATAAAACTTAAATAAAAAAAAGTCCAAAAAAAAACTACAACTAAAAAGAAAAAAAATACATTAGCTGTTGGCTTGGTTTGCATGTCATTAATGAGATAAATGATCTAAATGTTTAACAAGATCGGAACAAAGATTATGGTGGACAGTGTTGGAGTGAATTTGGATTACGATGTCGTTTTCAGGTGGTTCTTGACTTGGCGGGTCTTCAATATAATCGGGTGATATTGCTTGACCCGTTGCCTTCAAAATCATGTTATGTAGGATGATACATGTGTACATAGTTTTTCTTAATTTTCGTGGATGCATTGGTTTTGCTGGTTGTTGTAGTATATTCCACTTTCCTTTAAGAACACCAAAG
>WOUH02000012.1:1668279-1683766 GCA_009936405.2 Stevia rebaudiana
ATTAGTGGAGTTCGATACACCACCTCTCGAACTTGGTGGACTTCGATAGCTCAACAATCGAACTCATTGAGTTCGATACTTACAATCTCGAACTCCATTGAGTTCGATACACCAACAATCGAAACACCCATAAACCAAATTCGATTCCAAACGAACCCAGAAACCATTTCAATTCTCAAAAATACTCCACTTCTCCAAAAAAAATCTTTTCAAACAGCTTAAATTACACATTTTGATTTCACCAACAAATTTGAACTCTAATCGCATGAGAAGGCTCGGCCTTTTATATGCATCTATATCTCATTCTTTTGGTCGTCGATTTCATAATTCACTTTTCATTTACAAGTTTTTTTGTTTTACAAGAGAAAAAAAAAATTATAAAAAAGTTTTTTTCCAAATTGATATATTTTTTATATTAGCTTTCCTTAAAGTTTTGTATACTAGAACACCGTAAGTTGTTGGTATTTATTAAATAATCATATAACATAAAAGTTGGTCGTCAATTGTCAACCAAGTATTGTTCGGGTACAAGTGTCTACTAAGTTAATATTGGCACAAATATTCAATCCGTTTCTTGAAATTTTGTTCCCGTGGTTATTACTCATTATTAACGGTTTAACGCAACCTTGAATAACAGAAACTCTTCAATTCAAAGCCCAGATAAGTGTTGAACCACAAAATCAAAGATTGCAGGCTTGCATAATTCAAGTCCAACAAAAACAAATCGAGTGTAAACGAAACAGCCATCACAACTTTGAAACTTTTCAACAACGAAAAACAAAAACAGAAAGATTACGTTGGCTTGTAATACTTTGTGGCTACAAAGGGCATTTTCGTAACTGACCCTTCATAAGTTTTCCCTCGAATCACAATCTTGACTTTGGTACCCGGTTTGTGCAAACCCGACTTAACATAACCCATGCCTATGTTCTTCTTCAAACACGGGCTAAACCCACCGCTAGTAACCTCACCAATGTTCTCCCCGTTTTCGTTCTGGATCTCACTGTGACTTCGGGCCGGTGGGCCCGTTGAGAAAAGCCCAACCCGTCTGATTGCTGGGCCTTCTGCAATTTGCTTGAGGATCACTTCAGCTCCAAGAAACCCGCCTTCGGCCCGTCTTCTCTTGCCAATGGCCCAAGTGAGACCCGCTTCCACTGGGGTTATGTGTTGCTCCATATCGTTGCCGTACAGACACAGACCCGCTTCAAGACGGAGACTGTCGCGGGCCCCGAGTCCGGTTAACCGTACTTTCCCTTCGGATTTTTCTAGAATCGCTTTTGCGAGATCGACTGCGTTTTCTGAGGGAACAGAGATTTCGAATCCATCTTCACCTGTATACCTGTCAAAAAAATATATATTCAAGAAAATAATACAAAATTAGAGCCAATTAAACAAATGGTCCCTATGAATTGTGATTTGCGGGAAATAACAGGTCTGGGTCTTACGCTTTCATGTTTGTAACAAGTTTGAGTATATTAGCTAACTACCTTTATTAGAGTGAAAAGACCAAAATACCCTTTGACTTTTTAAATAGTCAAAGGGTACCTTGGTCATTTCACTCTAATTTAACGGAAACATTAACGAAAGTGGATCTTAATAACCAAACATGCTGCGACATTGGAAGCATAATACCCAAACATGTTGCTTTTTACTTAAACTAATCCTACATTAAAACACTTATTTACCTGATTTTGATTCTTTAAGAGCATTTACATTATAATCTCCTTCTCTATCTTTATAATTCACCAAAAATCACTACTTTTTCTCTCACCTATTCAATTAAATAATAGTTTTTATACATTTATCATTACATTTTTCTCTCTCCAATTTACTTTAATGAACAATGTTTCTCTATATTTACTGGTTTCATAAGTTTCTGTATATCTCTCTACTTACAACCAGTTTAAACCAATCTCTATAATATAAAGAACTCACTCACATAATTTTTAAAGACTCTAATGTGAATGCTCTAAGTCATGATAATCACTTTAATAAATAGCAAACGTACCCGGTTCTAGTTAGAAAACATTTGGCACCGTTGATATTAATAATACGAAACTCTCCGAAGTACAATTTACTCAAATCCTCTTTAGTCAGATGCTGAAGAGTTGGGCCTGCAAGAGGACCCTGCACCACAACAACAAAACCAAATACAAAAACACATAATACAGATCATAACAGATTCATCACCAACCTAACTAACAAAAATTAACATATAAATTTTGACTTAAATACGTATAATTTCAAGTTATGATTAGTTAAATAATAATTACCAACCTGCAGAGCCAAAAGAGATCTCTCATCATAAATGTGCCAGCTAACATCTCCACCTTTGGCTTTAAACGCCTTCATATGTTCTTCAATGTGAGCCAAATCTTTATCTCTACAACCCGCGTTAACAACCAAATAAATATGATCATCGGTCACTTTAGTGATAACAGAATCATCAATGGCTCCACCTTTTTCGTTTGTGAAAACAGTGAGCGAGCCGGTACCAGGAGCGAGTCCCGCCACATCAGCAACCACGAGTTTTTCAAGAAACGGGATACAATCTTTCCCTTTGAGACTTAACCCGCACATATGGGAAACATCAAAAAGACTACCGTTTTCCCTGCAATTAATGGTGGATTCCATGATTGAATCTTTGTACTGGATCGGCATGCTCCAACCAGCAAAAGGTACCATTTTTCCACCATGTGCGACGTGGAAATCATACAGAACGGTTTTTTTGAGGTCAGCTTCTGACGCGTAGCATCTACGCGCTATGGTTTTTTTATCGGATTGACCGAGACGGCGAGTGATTGATTGACCTAGTTGCCATAGTCCTCCCCTCATTGTGGTTTATGCTTTGGAAACAAACAAAAGAATTATTAACCATTTTTTCATAAATTCAAGATCACAAGCAGATTATTGGATTCCATTATCCTTAAATTGATCACAAGAAGCAGATATTGAATTGCAATCAAGGTTTTATTGATCAGGTATGATCCAGTGGGTACAAAGATCAGCATGTGCAACTAGAAGATGTATTACACTGATTCCATTCAAGATATCGTAAAATCAAAACCTAAAACACTCCATCCGTTTATAGTTTCTATAATTTTAGTAAAATCAACAAAATAGATAAGAATCAAGCACACCAACTTCAACTAACATCTTTACTTTACAATATGATCAATCTGCTAATTTTTTGTTATACATATTAATCGTTCATCATTTACCACATTTGATCTGACAATATGCAACTCAACTGTATGACAAAATGCCTCTAAGAAATGAGATAAGAATACACATCCAGCAAATTCGACAATCAATCAACAAAGATTCAATCTTTTCAACAAGTTTGTAAAAGGGTTAACAAATACTCGTTTTCTTTTCACAAAACTACAATATAGAAACGGATCGTTTACACAACGAATAATAAAATTTAACCGAAAACAGTTTAAATGACAAGAAACAAAAACAGAAATTGAACTTACAAGTGGAATTAGAGAGCTACACTGCTTTTCTTTGTTGAAGAAAAGCAAATCTGGATGGGGTTTTGCAAGTAAATATTTAAAAGAAAAACATTGTTTTGAGAATATAAAAATAAGAAATGGTTGGTGAGTAAAAATTAAAAAGCAGTGGGTGGAGGAGAACTTTTGGTAGCAATCAAACCCCATCGTTGGTGAGTGGTGTTAGTAAGAGGTATGCCCTTGTCATCGAGGATAAGGGTTAGTGTTAGTGGGATGCCATACATTTCATATTATATATTTTTTAAAACTATTTTTAGAATTTTACGTAAGAGGATTCGGTTTTGTTTTAATCCACTTGAGCTTGAATATTTATGTTTTGCTAAATTGAATATTTGTTAATATAAGCATTTTTATATAAACACGTTTGAGATAACTTTTATTTACCATTTGTCAATTAGAGCTGTTTGGCAACTTCTGATTGGGTAAGTGTTGAACCAATAAAATGTCTGAATCATTAAGTGTTGAATCAGTAAGAGATTTAAACCATTAAGAGACAATATAATGATTAACCGTTCAGATAAAAAATGTCTGATCAATTCAGATAAGAGTTCTTAACCATTCAGACTCAGTATGATGTTTGACCATTCAGAGGCAAATGTCTAAATCATTCAGACATCGACTCGCGAAACATACAATTTGAACCATTAAATGCTTAACCAGTAAAATGTCAAATCATTAAGAGTCTGTTAAGAGATAAACAAAAAGTCGCTTAATTTATTTTTATTTTTTTGCGTCCAACTTTTGGGTGTCCATCGCATCAGTCGACACCTCAACAGACCATCGGATTTTATGTTGCCGGATTCACAAGTTAAATTGATAAACCCAAGTACAACCCATAACTTTATTAATGTTGAAGAAATCCATGTAAGTTAGTTACACTCAAAACCATGCAATCTCAACATGATACATTGATACATCTACTCATTTATCCAAACGAACTATAGAGATTGATGACTTATATTCAATTTGTAAACGAATTAAGTATATTGAACAGATAAAAAATAAGTTTAAAACCGGTTTAGACCTAACAGACTGTAACTGAGTCATGTGTTAAATCAACACTTTGATTAATCCAGCTAATAAAACAATTGTTACATTTCTCAAGGACTTGCTTTCTGCAATCGCAACCGCTGACCTACCAAAACTGGGATTAACTCACAATTACAATAAATCTCAATCACAATCTCAACATATTAGTAATTTAGCGTTGTTTTTAAGAGTCTTTCGTGCGCGCCAATGGATAGCAGCAGCGGTTTCTGATGTCCCCATCTGCACACCAAATACACAAAGAACAAATTAAATGACAACTTACATTAATATAAGCAGATTATTTAAACCATAAGAAACTTATGTTTACTATTTTCATTTCCTACATGGCTACATTTTTATTATTCTAAGATAAAATATAAATATACCTTGGACTCCATAGAGTGATAATCTTGCCACAAACTAACATCTTGGTCATATGTTGAAAGTGCAGCTTCAAATAACTTACGGGTTTCTACAAGATTAACCATTTTAACACCAGCCGACGATGCAAGATTTAATTCCATTTCAATGCAGTTTTTATATAAAGCAAGACCAGGACGCGGTAAAGCTAAAAACCTGCAGTTTCACGATAATAAATATCACATTACACATAAGCCTAAAAACCGATTATTCACGTTAAACATAAGCCTTAGATAATAGTAGTTTAAGTGGTGGTGGATAACCGAGAATTTGTTAACTTTTTAAAAATAAAAAACCAAGTTTAAAAAATAAAAATAGCTTAAAAAATAATTAATGACATACCGCTTATACATGTCTCTTGCTCTCTGGATGCCTTCTTTTTGTAAAACAAAGTTCACAATTGCAGACGAGAGGGAGAACCCGTCATCACTACCACCATCTCTGATCAATGAACTTAGAGAAATATCGACCAACTTGTCAAAATAATGCTTGTGATTTGAGAAATATTTCAAGCCCTACACAACAATGCAATAATAATATAGTATATATACTCAAAGCTTCTAACTTTAAGATTTTTTTATATAATAAGATAACTAGTATATAATTGGTAATAATGAAAGAATGAAATTATCACATACCATAAGCCACAGGCTCTCAGTTTGCAAAACAGAAACTTTTCTCAAAGGATTTTTCAAAATATCAAACAGGTATGACAAATCAGCTTTGTTTGGTGTTATAATACGTTTCATCTCAATTGAAAGGCGTAAAACCCACAAATTTACCGCCTTTGAGAGTTTCCCATTGCAAAGTTTTTCTGCCAAATATCTAGCATCATCTAATCTCCCAAGTTGTAACAAAAAAGAAACATGTTGGCAAGCAAGATCTTCAGAAATTAACCCCATGCTTTGAGCCTTATCAAAAATCATTAAAACATGTGTAACAGGATCTATGTAATTGTCAGATGAATCAGAAAGCGTACAACTTTCACTTGTACCATTTCTACCAATTATGCCCATCAAGAATTTGATATATAACTCAAACATTGTAGATGATGGTACGATCTTCAAAGCCTCATCATAAACCTACACACACACACACACACACAAAAAAAATCCATCTTGAAGCTAGACAACTTATATTACAATATAGTGATATACAGATTATTAGATTAACATTTTTTACTCAATACCTGAATTGCGTTGAATAACTGATCAGGTGTGATTTCTTTATTTTCATCTTGTGTACTCTTACGCCCCGCTGCTTCATATTTTGCAAGCCAGTCCCAGTAAGCTGTATCTTTTGAAAAATCAATTTTCATGCGAGCAAGTATCTCTTTTTGCATATTTTCTGAATTTGCCAAATTTGTTGCCTCTAAAATATCCAGAAATTGTGTTCTAAGGCTGAAACTAGAAGGAATTGCTTCTACTGCACATAGGTAAACAGTTTCAAGAATGTTTAATCCTTGTTCGCGGAATACATCCATTTTCTGTTTCAGTTCCTCATTGTGTACATCCTTGTAATCTTCATTTCCTCCATCGATAGCCATAAATGAATCTTTGTTTTCATCGCGCCATTGTTTATCTTCAGGATTAACGCGATCAGGAACCAATGGGCCCACATCTTCTCCAAGAGCCGCTCTGCGAGCACTTAACTTGTTAAGATATGTGAGCTCCATGCGAAGATACTCCACCCATAAAGCTTCAGAATTTGGGCAAGATCTTAATCCACTTTGCATAAGCGCACGCGCAGCTGCAGCATTTAAGTTATGATCAAACTCCCATGAAGCGGCGTATATCCAGACTCCAGGTACTTTTGGATGAAATCTGATCACCTGAGCTAGAACCTGAAAGTTGCACAACAATGAAGCGCGATACATGAAATTATAATTGAATTGGAAATTCAACTAGTTTAAGCTTTAAATCACACATTATGATGGCAAGTTCACAGGATAGATACAACTAACATCAAGCAATTCTAACTCATTTTACAGCAGAAACAAAGAGTTAGATCATCTGGAAAGAATTCACCAATGCCAAATTTTGATTACTAATCCTTCAATTATGTATTAAGGCTAATATACTACAACCGTAATCAAACCAACATAACTAATTTGAACTTACTGCAGACACTGTAATGGCAGTTAACAACGAATATAAACAGAAAAGTAAAACTTTGGACTAAGTGTATGTGCAGAAGAAGCATAAACCAGTATACCTTCTTCATACGTCCATTTCTTCTTTGCCTACAAAATTCAAGATACTGAAACCACAGCTCAATATCTCCTTTAAACCTATTCGTGGCCAACCGATAAATCTCAACGATCCTTGAAATTCCTGCAAAATCAGAATAAGACTGCTTCATCTTCGACTTCTTTCCGTCATCGCTGCTCTTCTTGAGTTCACGCATCACCGCTTTCTTACGAAGGACGCGGAGGGCGTCTACGGACTTCTCGTAGTCGATGTAGGCTAAGTAATCCTGCTTTAAAGGACTTGGACGTTTGAGTCTGTACTCGAACTTCCGGCGTTGTTTCACGATCTCGGCGATTTCCCGACGGGAGAACAGGCCACGGCGCTCAAGGTCGTCGAGCTCATTGACCATGCGCTCGAGCTTGTACTGTACTACGTCAGCCATGATTCCGGTGTCGGAGAAGACGGTGCCGGCAGCAGTAAGAGGTTTGGTTCGTTAGGTTATCGACTTCGACGGCTGCTGTGTTTAGTTGTTTCCCCCCCTCTTCACATTGCTTATAAATTCTTGACCATTCCAGAATTAACCCCTGACCTTTTCGTTTTTATTAATTTGGTCACAACTTTTGATTTATCTAATATGGCCACTAGAGTAAATTAAAGGGATCCACTATGACTGAATTTCATCGTTATTAACCAATGTTTCATACTTGGATGGAACACTAATCGTCTATTCGTCTTATCAGTTAATTGGTCGGATCAAATTTGAACACTAGATGGCATCATATATATATTATTGAACTTTATATATCAAATTATAAGAAAATTGTAATCCGGTTCAATTAGGCTAACCGGGCTGGTTTTCATGGTGATTTCGATCCAACTAGTTTACTAGTTCGACCAGCCAATTCTGCCCATTTATAAATAAACTATCATTAACCTCCAAACAGTTGTTAATATAGTTTATATGATATTTATAGGTGTACTCAACCATCACACATTTAACACATGAGATGAAGTTACAGATTCCAATTAAATTCATGTGAAATAATTATTTTGTAAAATTGTGATAGTTATCGTCGTTTCAATGCCCTTTTAGTGTTGAAAACTCCATACAACACTTTTCATTTTTGAAGTTAAATTTGATACTTAGGTAGATTTAGGAGTATAACTGAATGTGTGTGTATTTGCTGATATAAAATTTACAATATAAAGAAAGTAGTCTTCATTTATAAAGAGTTTAACATATGTTTAACATAATCCGATGTCTTTTATTTTGTACTAGGTTATAGACTCGTGTATTATACATGATTGTATAATAAAAAATATATATAATTTTATAATGTTTACAAATTTTATATAAAGTGAAAATGAAAATTTTATCAAACTATCTACTTATCAAGTGACTATCATATTCAGAGTGTAATAGTTCACGAAACGCATAATCTAATGATGTTTTTTGTTAACATATTACAAATAAATAATAATACTAAAAGCACATACCGGGAATGTATTTCTTAAATGCCCCTATTCATTTATACAAAATGGAGCTTAAACACAAACAATATTCTTATCCCTCACTAGGTCTTAAATTAACAAGCATATGGGCCTCCTAGAGTCAACTCTACGTCAATAACAGTTGAAGAAGATAAAGATGTAGCAAACGTCTCACGAGCATTTTTAATGTCTTCATGTGCCTGTATTTATTAATATACATAGTACCGTATGAGAATATTTGACCTATTAATCTCATGCAAAAGGATTGATATCAAAGGAAATGAAATTTGTACGTGACCTTATTTTTCCTGGAAAAAGTTGTAGAAGCCTCATTTAGTATCAAGTGATTCTTCCCCATATCAATCGTTTTCCTACAATTTTGTTGATGTGTTACCATCAAATGCCTCTTTTATAGTTCAAATATGAAAATGCATAAACATGTTTGATCACTTTGATATATAATTACCGGTTTACTTCTGATCCAAAAACACCATTGTGCATGTTTTTGTGTTGGACAAAGCATAACTGATCATCTTGTTTAGTCACCGAAGCTTCTAAATCATATTTCAAAAACAAGCAACACCTATTCATGCTTTGTTATTGAATGTAAATGCAAACAACTATAAAAATTTTATGTTAATATCGGGTAAGTATACTAAAAGTATTTTACTTATCAATATGACTAGTGTTTTATTAACCATTCATAGGTACCTTGGAGAATCGGATCGTTCTTCATGCTCCTAAACATCTGTTTATAAATCAGAAAAATTACAAAGACATCATCATCTTTGCAAGAACGCCCTTGATGACAAATTTGAAAAACTATATGTAAAGCTGTACTTCTATAGCTAATTTTTGTTTAAGACTTGCTCACTTTGTGAAAAAAACATATACAATGATTGAAAATTTGGTATTTCAATATGAATGCTAATCAAGAACTATATATGATATATATTTTCATAGAAGTTAACCTGTAGATGGCTCTTGATATGAGACAGAGTTAGACCCTTCGCATTCATCATTGGTAGAATCATCTTTGGAGTTGCCCCTATTTCCAAAGAAAAACATTAATGTAAGCAATGTGCTAGCATGTAGACATCTATATATATATATACACAAATACGTAAGTAAAGACACGGGAAGAATAATATGAAAACACATAAAGACACAAATAAGTAATACATATGTAATACATATAGTTCAAACTAAAACATTGATAACTATTCTCATTTGAGCTCGGCAACACACTCTTTAAAAGCTTGCATCTCGTGGCTCACTTGAAAAAAAGCTCGATTTGTAAGCGAGTAGAGCTCAGGTCATGGTAATCTCAGCTTGTTGCTCACTTGTTTGGCTCGTTTGGATAAAGTTTAAATTATAATTTATATAAGTGTTTATGCAAAATTATAACATATTATCTGAACTTAATTTCATTATCAATCTTGTGTTGATGGTTTAACAAGTTGATATATATAAATACACAAAAAAAATATTATTTTTGTTTTATATATATGAATAGGAGATGTGTATTATGTGAACCTGATTTTAGAGAGTTAACAAAAAAACTAAATCTTTGCCCTCCATCTTATAAGTGACTCAATCTGGGTCCTTTATTTTAAGATATGTATACACAATGTAACACATGTATGCACTATTTAACACAGTGTGTACACTGTGTAACACATATTAAATGGAGGGTAAGATTGAAAAATGAAGGGCTTAGATGTAGTTTTTTGGTTAACTCTCTAAGATCAGGTTCACGTAATACACGTCTCCTATATGAATATGTATTAAAAAATAACAAAACAAAGTCTTTAGAAAGCTCGTGAGCCAGCGTGGCTCGGTTTTGATTTTCACAAGCCGACCCAGAGCTCAACTTTCAGCTTATTTAAACAAATCAAGTCAGCTCCGCTCCACTCCGCTTGATTTTTAAACAAGTTGAGCTCAAACACACCCCCTAGCTTTTTTTCGTTTATATCATTATATATTTATATGTATCAATCTATATATGAATATATAAGTAGAGAGATGTAGAGACAGAATATGTACGATCTTCACCACCAAGTTCCCGAACTACATTGACAAAGCATTGATGAAGTTCATCCGTCCATCGAAGACGGGGAACTCTAGACCGATTGTAAGACCGAACAATGGGTTTATTTTCTGGCAAGTATTCATTCCTTTTCCTTCTAGATGAACTTTCAAATAAAGATAACTCTTTCCGAGTACGGCTTGAACCCTTTAACCTCTTCATTTCTTAATTAGCTAGTAGGAATGAAGTGAATGAATTCAAGACTTATTTGAATATATTTATATCACCAAATTGTTTCAAACTTGGTCATCGTACTTATAACACCTAGTGGAAAATACAGGTGTCATCTAATAACAACATTTAGTTCTAATAATTTACTGAATGTTTAGGTTAGGCTCTGGTGGGAAAGCTAGATTCCGACCATTATGTGGTACTATATTCTTTGTTAATAGACTAGTTTAGTCAATCTAGTTTTCAATTGTTGCAAAGAAAGCTTTCCTTACATGCAGAAGTTTTCAGACTCTTTCAAATTTGCATTCATGATATATTATGTACCTACGGGTCAATGTCACGACATTCTTATGTTAGGAGACAAACAACATTATGATCTATTCAACATCACTTATATATAGGTATCCTACCAACTAAATGACATATGTAAACATATATATAGGCAGAATCAATGGGGTTCAAGCCGTCGGTTACTACCCTCAAACGAGTTTTTGTTGTGGTTCAAATTGATACCTAAATTATGATTAATTACCACATGATTACCGATTAGAGAACTTTAAGTAAAATATAAGTTGAGTTATTAAAATGCAACTCTAGACTTTTCAAATCATGGTATCCTATCAAAACCTGCAACTTTTGACAAGGCCGTTTATACTTTTCTGCATGCAAAGAAGTACCCAACAAGTGTGTGTTATCATACGCATAGTTGAATATATCCTTGACATGATGTATTCTTTTATGTAAAAGATAAATAAAACAAAAAGATTTAACTTATTAATGTTAGTAACATATTTATCTTATCAATCGTATAAGAGTTCTGGAAAAATAGTTTAATAATAAAAAGCTCTAAATTACCTTATTTTATAAATATTATCATGTTTCTATGACCATAGAGGCATAGATAGATTTATTTAGAACATTAGGAACTATGATTACCAACCAAATTGTGTTAAACATAATACGTTGTACACGCTTGTAATGACAAGAATATACGGCATGCAGTTTTAATCGCTACTAATGTTTGTACGCGTTCATATTCACAAAACTAGACAAAACATGTGGAAACAATTGATCCACAAAAGCGCGCGCACACATGATTAATCGTAACCAACAATTCAAAAAACATAAACATAACTTTCAAACAAACCATTAGATCTTCAATGCACCCATAGTTAACAACAACCCAAAATGATCACTTGGCAAAACAGGAAGCTCGATTTCTTTCCCGCCTTTTTTCTTCAAATAAGTCACTTCTGGTATAGCTTCAGTCCCCACCATTTTAATACATTCAACCTTAAAATCACGCAAACAAACCAAAAACCGATCAAGTCGTTTTTGCAGTTTCCTATTAGCAGACAACATCGGGTTTGACTTTGTATCATAAGTCCAACCAATCTCTTGAGGGTTCAATTCAGTCCAAACATCAATCCATCCATCTGGAAGTGGAAAATCACCATCTAATTTATCATCCCAATTCATATCACCACAAAATATCACATTCGGGTTTTTCTTGAGAAATGCAACGGTTTCTTGTGCTTGTTTTACACGTTCTTTGCTGTACATTTGGTCCCATTTTGGTGGGCCTGGACATGGGCTTTCAAGATGGGTTGTTGCAACTACCAAAGGGGTATTTTCTTGGCCCAAAACTTCTGCAATGCATAACTCTCTTCCCATTGCAGAATAACAAAATGGCTTGCAACTGAAGGTTTTTAAAGGTAATTTGGTAAGCTGCAAATTTCATTACATTGAGTAAAATATCACAACATCATCTAGCAATTTTTACAACAGTGGTTAACACCTATGATCTTGTATATGAAGAAACAATGTTACTTTACTCATCATCATATATATATATATTGAGTACGATGATCATGATGAGTAAATAACATTGCTTCTTTATACACAATATCATAGGTGTTAACCAGTGTTGTAAAAATCAGATGCTAGACACGTAGTGAGATGCTAGACATGTAGTGAGGTACCAACTACAGATCAATCAAAATTAATAGGAATTTATCATAATGTATTATTTGTAACTTTTGAAACTAAATTTGACAAATTTTGACCAATTTTTTTATCAACTTTTGACCAATTCTGACTAGCTTTTAACCAACTTTAATCAATTTTTACCAACTTTAACCATTTTACCGCCTACCAATTTTATGGCCGATTAGGTGAAATCGCATCGATGGACCACCGATTACCGATTAATTAGCGACTAATCCTGTTTTTTACAACCCCGATGTTAGCATTTAAGCAATTTATCATCATATTGGAAGCTTGCAGTGTGGTATGAATGAACTAAATGAAGCTAACCTGCATGCAAAAGTACGGTCTGGTGATTGACTTTTCTAAAGAAAGTGAGCATTTATACAACTTCCACCAATTGGATCTTTGAAGTATGGTATAGATATCAGGCGTGACCTCCTACAAGATAATAATAATATTAACACGAATGAAAACTAATCAACATTTACTTAGCACCAAGTTTATTGTTCATCAAATTTTCAAAAAAATTACTTCAATAACGTTGTTGATCTGTGAAGATAATAATGGGTAGATAAGTAAGTTTATATTGAAAGTCTGCTAAAAAAAAGAAAGAACTCAAACTTTACAAGACAGCCTATAAAAGAATATTATTGTAAACAATACCTGCAAACATATAACATCTGGATTGTGCAATTGAATAATGTCCCCAATTGCTCTCATTCTTATGCGAACCTCGATTTCTTCAGCAAACCAAACATTGTAACTCAAAATCTTCAACGTCTTCAAATCCTCTTTTGGCTGAATTTCATCTGCAAATCGTTCAAGAACATTATTGTATAAAAATCACATCAGGTCATCATTTACATGAATCTTACATAGTTATGCACAACCTAATAATTTTGGACCTTTTAGTAACTTATTTAAATTTAGTGGGTACCTTGTATATGACATAATAAGAACCAAAACTTGATTGTGATATTGTTTATTTAGAAAGACAAAAATGAAAATGGCACCCAGAAATATGCCATGTAATATAAATTACTAAATAACACATTATCCATACAGAATACAACAGCAAGATTTCAAATTTCTTAACTTACCAGAGGCGACCAATGATTTATCAACAGATTTAGGGTCACGAGATCCTCCCAAAACAATGCGCTCACCAACAACTGACACAAACCAAAGCAAAAGTCAAAATCCACAGTTTCATTTTCAAAGTGTAGAGAATGATTTCTCTGATATGTGAACTCAAAATGCCAAATAATACAATATTGCTAATGAATGAATTAATCAAGTGATTAATATATGATCAATCCCATTATATAAAAACAAGGGTCGAACTTAAGCAAACAAACTTGTGGAATTAGTGAATTACGAATTTAAAATGCCCAATTTTAACTAAACATGTTAACTGGGAAATTATCCTTCGTTTATATGATTATTTTTGTTTGACAAAGATTACAGACAAAGTTACAAAGGCCAACAGATAGAAAAGAGCACATAGTTCCCCAATTAAAAATTAAAATATTTTATATCGTATTTATCGTAATGTGTCTCGTAGTAACTACAATTGCTTAAACAGAAATCTAAAGAACGATTCAATATAATAATCATAAAAAACAATGGTTTGAACTCACCAGAATCAACTACATTTCTTTTAGCCGATTTAAACACACGAGACTCACCAGAATCGTCAACAGCCTCAACACTCTTCCTCTTAGTATTACCACATCCTTGTAACAGAGGCAAGAAAACATTTCCAACAGCGGAAGATCCCAACTCCAGTTCTTCATCCTCGAGACTCAAATTCGACGAATACGATGAGTTCCTGGTCCCACAAATTTCACAGTTGGACAGTTTATATGGGTTCAAAAAGGTGCAAGCTTTACAAGTCCATTTTTCTTCAGTTGATGAAGACGAGTGTGATGAGGATGAAAATGGCGAATGGAGTTTTGATGATAAGCAAATCTGGCAGTTGGATTTTAGAGGATCTGTGTTGATGAAGGTGCATCTGGAGCAGGTCCAGGAAGAAGCCATTGATTTGGGGAAAAGTGACGATTGAATTAGGGGTTTTCTAGGGTTCTTGGAGATGAAAGGAAGTGGGAGGGAGATTTTGAAAGATGACATTTGCCCGCGTCTCGCCGTATTCTTCGTGGGTACGAAGACCCCGGAGGTGGGATATGCATCCTGAAAACATGTACATTTCAGTATGATTCGATATTAATTGAATTAATTTACTTAAATCAAATATTAGAGCACACGGGATTAGGTGCAAAAAAACCATAATTTTAATGAATTACGATATCTAATTCTGTATATGAGTTGTAATAATGACAGTTTCCAACAAACAATGACATGGCCAATACTTCATCCAGATAATGCAAATTCCGTGATAGCCGTTTCCAGCTATAAGGCGAGAAGCAACAGAAATCCTTGCTATTAGGTAAACCTAAACTGAAAAAACTCTATTATAACTAATCCTTTCAACGCTTTTAAATCTTAGAATATAACAACGCCTTAATGAGAGTTCGTTTTGTTTGTAAAGCAAGTTAATGTACTCAACTGAAACATAAGTACACTCACACCTGACA
>WOUH02000012.1:1683866-1694876 GCA_009936405.2 Stevia rebaudiana
ACCTACATTCCCAACATCTGGAATGTCATTCAAACCTGCTTCAGAGATAGACGGAAAATTAGCAAATTCTGATTGAGGTTCAGTTGATGTAGAAGTTGGAGCAGTTGACTGTTGTGCCTCAGTGATTGGAGATGTGGTGGATGTGGTGAAAACTGTAGGTGCAATAACCGGAGTTGAAACTGGAACATATAACAGTGGAATGTAATCAGGATCAAGATCATCATCTGTTAATCGTCGTCGTTTCTCAATACTCACAAATATACCCCCAGCTTGTGTAGTCACTAACTCTACATTCTTGAACTTCAAGGGTTGAATAGTGAGATCATCAGAATCAGAATCAGATGAATCAGAAGTTGATTCAACTTCTCCTTCTATTGGCGCTTTCGAAGCCGATTGACGATTTAACAGTTCTGGTGATGGAATCGGATCATTAACCGCTTCAGTAACCAGTGGCATCTCAATTGCTAGTGGTATAGGTTGGGATACAGGTTGAGGTGTAGGTTGAAGTGAAGGTTGAGGTGCAGGTTGCGGTGCGGGTTGAGGTGCAGGTTGAGTAGGTTGTTCAGGTTGAGGTGGAGGTTGAACTTGTGGTGCTTGTTTTTGTTGACGTGGATATCGAACACGACGAACCCGTGGTTGAGCTTGCGGTTGAGAAACCAAGTTCACGTTGTCTTCTGGATGAAACCAGGGATCATTCGCGGGTGCCACAAAGTTTTCATTAATCATATGTCCGAATAACGGATTATCAACCGTATTCAACCCATTCTTCGGACGACAATTCGCAAAAATTCATTTGTTCATAATCGGAATACGAATTTAAGGTCCGGTTTTAGGAATATTCGGATACTTATGATCTAAAATCATAGTAAAAAACCGTGGATATTGCAAGAATCGTTCAGTTGGTCCAGCCGTGATCTGTTTAACCAGAAAATCAAAAATTAACTGACTGGTATTCAATGGTTTCTTTAATACCAGTGCAGTTAATTATTCCTTGAAATGCAACAGATAAAGTATCTGATCCTGATTTCCTCGTTGACATAACCATCATAACCACACGAAATAAGTATCTCCATTGACCATAAAGATATTTCTTTGCTAATTGAGAACTGTATATCTCCATTGTAACCCATCCTTTGAAACGTTCCCTGAATAGTTGGAAGTGGAATAGATAACGGATCAACATCTGTATCTCCAAACTGTAAAGCCACTCTAATATCCTGAACTGAAATCTCAATATCTTGATCATTTACTCTTGAACGAACAGCCAACGGATTCACAGCACTATCATATTTAGCATGTCTCCAAAACGAACTAATATACTTATGAATAATAATTGGTGTTGCAGATGCCGCGTGTGCAATCCTCGATCGTCTAATAAAACTGATAACTTCCCGAAACAATGATGCTTCTTTGAGGTCTAAGTCTAACAAAGCCACCACGTTGTGCTTGTCGTTGAACAAACGATCATCTGTTTGAAAAACAGAAGACAAATTAGTAAACTTTTATTAGAATTGTTTGAAAATTTGAATAATTTGGTTAAGTGTTGATAAATTCGAATTTGTTAAGACTTGTCAATTTCGAAATTGTTTAAGTCTTATTAAGTTCGAAACTGTTAAGTCTTGTTAAGTTCGAAACAGTTAAGTTTTGTTAAGTTCGAAACTATTAAGTCTTGTTAAGTCCGAAGTTAATAAACTTTAATAACTTCGAATTTACTAAGTCTTAATTGATTCGAAGTTAAATCAAGTTCGAAACTGATAAAAATATTTAAGTATGATTAATTTCGAACTTTATTCGAACTTATTATTAGTTTCGAAGTTATTATAATTTCGAAATTATTCATACTTTCGAAATTGAATAATTTCGAAATAATTAAGAACTTCGAAACTAATTTATAGGTTCGAATCAAGAACACTCAGTTTCGAAACTTGAAGATTTTCACAAATTTTTACATTTTATCAAATTAGAACATCATATTCGCTTCATTAAGCTCGCAATGTTATTAACACCAACATTAAACAGTCATTACCAGCCATTTTAACAATTCTAAAGATCTATTTGAGATTTAAGCAATTTCAAGGTTAAGTGCGAAATCTCCACAGTAATTTCAAAGTTGAGACTAGTTTCGGAAAAATTAGGTGGGCGTGAATTGACTTTCGAAACTACTCTATTTATATTACCCGTATCTTCGAAATAAGTTCGAACTTATAGATAAGTTCGAACATATCAGTTTTAATAAGTTCTAACTTATAGATAAGTTCGAACTTATCCTTTTTCAATTTCGAATCTAAGAATTTCGAAATTACTCAGAATAAAACCCAAAAACAAAATAAAACATAAAAAAAAACATTAAAAATGTAAAAAATAAAAATAAAAATAAAATTTGAAAATAAAATTGAAAATTAAACCAAAATAAATACTAAGACTATACTAATTTTAAAAATTGTGATACTTCCTTTATAATTCATATATAAAAGCTTTATATAAATTTATATTTTGTATTAGTTAAACAATATTTTATCCTTTCTCTTGAAAACATATTAATTGTATCAGATGATAACATATACCTAAGATAAAAATTGTTAAATCAAACATAACTAATTTTGATACTTTTATATATATATACAAATTTACAAACCATATATGATTGTTAGTATATTGATCCAATTTAAACTATCTACAATCACTGATCTTAGTATTTTTAATTTGGTAATCCATTTCTAATGATTTCCCACACAATCAATTATATCCTCGTTTTGTGAATTACCCGACTCAGAATAATGCAATTGTGTTTATTTTAGGGTACCTTATAATAAAATGATCATGCAAAAATAATATTGAAGTGTTCATAACTCTTTTTGTAGATTTAATACTTTTGTATTCTCATTTTGAGTTCAAGTTATGAACAAAAATAAGTAATAAATTAAATCAATTAAAAGTGTTTATAAATCCTCACAGTCAGTTCGATATTTCCGTATACGCAGAGAAAGCCCAGAAATTATAAACAAAAATAAAATGTTCAAAACTTCACAATCAGATCCATATTTCCATATACACAGAGAAAGCCCAAGTTTTGAACACGAATAAAAACGAAATAAAAAAATAATAATCTAATCTAGAAAACAATTTCTTTAATCTCCGAACACTTGCTAATCTTCAGGTTCCAACAGATCAGACCGATTACGATTCAACTGATTGATAGGTAATCGTATACGCTTCAATTGAATGAACAATTTCAAGCTGTTACTCTGAAAATTCTCAAAACACATAGTTTCAATAGGAACACACACTAAATCTGATATAAGAATTCATGTTAATTTGTTTAACTAATTCTTTAGATCTGTATTAGAATATCATTAACTACACGATTTCAAGCTTAAATCAGCTTTTGATCGCAGAAATCATAACTTTCACTTTTGATTTTCTATAAAATCAAAAATACCGAGCACAAGGCTCTGATACCAATTGTCAGGATCGTGATCTGTATCAAGATCTAAGAAAAATAAGTCATGATTTCAATTGATTACAGGGCGGCAACAAGCAATCAATTCAAGTTAGGATAAGATCTAATTGATAAAACTGAAACAGTTAATATTCAACTCACATTTAGTAAGAACAGATGAAGAACAGATTAATTAAATAATAAAGAACAGTTGTATTATAATCAGATCTGAAATTATCAGAAAATTACAGTACTGTGTGCAAAAGTGTGTAAGTTGCGTGTGTAAAGCGTACAGACTGATTCAATAACAAGCCTATTTATAGGCAAGTTCCAGATCTAACCTAACTCCCTTAACGGATTTGCACTAACCAAGATAACAAACAAATGTCACATCAGTTATACACGTCATAACTGATGTCATTACAAATGAAAAATGACAGAAAAACTATCTAAGTCTTTAACTCTAGATATATACATCAGCAGTCATCAAATATAACATCAGCAGCCACCAAGTTAGGCATCAGCAGCACGGACTGCATTTTGACACTTAGTAGATTTTCATCTAAGGCTTGTGTGTCAGCAGTAGCAATATCACGTCAGCAGTACAACTTGATACTCATCAATAGTCAGGATTACTTTATCTTCTATGTACCCAATCTCCTCTTCAGTAGCGGAGACTAACATCAGCAGTCAGCACTTGACCATGCCAGCATATCCATTTTAGCTGTCAGCAGCCATCAATCCTTTGCAAATCCTGCACATCTAAATAGAATAACATAAGAAACACATATATATCATTTCATTGTCTTATATTAAAACTGATTAAGGTTTAGAAAACATGACCATAATGTGTCATATGTATTAAGTCTGTCAATGCATTCACATTTATCATGGATTTGATTTATGTCAATCAATTAGCATTCACAAATCTGTTTAAAGCAAATGAACAAATATTGATTATAGAGGAAACCTAACAACAAGTTTAAAGTTTTTAATAAACAAATGAACAAATATTCATTAAATGGACTTAATGATTATAGAAGATTGTAGAAGAACCTGTTAATTGTAGATAAGTCACCATCTTATAGAGGAAACCTAACAACAAGTTTATATATAAATAATATAAAGTTTTATAAAAGTTTTAAACATAAATTGCTAACAATAAAACTACAAGGACTAAGAAGGTAAATAACAAAAACATACAGCTATAAAACTAAAATTTATTAAATAAAGAAAAAGTGGAAAACGGACCAAAGCTCAAACTTGTATTTGGTTATTAAAAACTTTAAACACAAACTTTAATTAACCTACAAGACAGATTATGTAAAACCTATAAACAATTTGAAAATTCACCGGTTCTTCATCTTTAATAAAAATAATTTAAATTTAGTTGATAATTATACAAATTAATAAAAAAGTTAAATTTAGAATTTAATATAGTAAATTGTGATTTTCATCTATGAGATTTTTATGTCTTAACAGTTTCAGTCTATTTTTATTCCTAATATTTCAAGTCTTAACAATTTTTGTCATTAAACACTTAACAAAAAACTGTTAACACTTGAAACGCCAGGGACAAAAACTGTTAAGACTAGAAACGCTATACGAAAAGTTTTAAGACTAGAAAGTTTAGGGACGAAAACTGTTATGATTTGAAACGTTAGAGACATTTTCCGTTAACGGTGTACTGAAATTGTTAAGTATTGCAAACCTTGAAGCTAAAAATGCAGTTTACTCTTTTAAATATATGAGATTAAAACTTCATTAGATAATAACAAATTTAAATGATTTTGAAATTTGAATCTATTTTATAATTTAGGATAAAATAAAAAAAACATAAAAAAAAACTTTGAAAATTTTAGTGTTGGCATTTAGCATTATTTGAAATCATTTATTATAGTTAGATTTCTATAAAATTTACATTTTTTACATATTTAATTATATATATTTATAAAAAAATATATATAAATGCAAAATCATTAATTCTTTATATGTTTTTTTTTTTTCAATAAAATTAGTACTTGCTTTATTAATATTTTTTAGCATGAGTAAATATTAATGCATATGTTTAGTATTTGTGACACGATAAAGCAAAATAAATTCCATGTGATTCTTATTATTGTAACGAGCTTTACAAGACGGCAAATAATAAAGAAAAAAATTCTCAAAATGTTACACCGCCATAACCACTAGCCACCACTGTTAATCACCACCACCCACCGCCATTGCCACCACCCTCCCGCCATCTTCACCCGTAACCACCTACCACCGTCACGAGCCCACGACCCATCACCACCTACCACTGTCACGAGCCCACGACCCACCACCACCCATAACCTTTGTTTTAAATGTATGAATGTCTTTTTTGATCATTTTACATGATAAACTAACAAACACTTTTAAACAAATTAACTTATTGCCTTAATGTCTTTCCTCATTAGTAAGGCTAATCTAAACAATTTTTTTAAAACTATCTTAAGAACCTTATACTTTTGACAATTTAAAGTTCGTCCAAATCCAATACAATTTGTAAAATTCGTCGGTTGGTCTTCTAATGTTCTACCAGGAGCCATATGGAAATTTTATAATCTCTTTTCTAAGTGCAATATTCGATTTGCTATAGGGACATTGTCATGTACAGACGTTTCAGCTTTGACCATAATTTCATAAACCAGCCGCAAATTGTCTCACTTTGACACGTCCCTTAACACTCGATCACCGGGACTTAAGATGATTACACTATGGGCCTTCTCAAAATGGTACTCAAACTTATTTCAAACCTAACACAAGAGATCTAGTCTAAATATGAAGTTAAGCAAAACAAGAAGTACAAGACAATGTATATGCTTCTCCTTTGACAACCAGTTACTTATAAGGAGGTCTTCTAACAGCTACATAGAAAGCCCATCAACGATCAAGCCCAACAGCCAGCTAATCCCCACTTATGACAAGCCCAACAACACTTCTAACACCTATATGAAAGCCCAACAGTCCTTTACTTAGGCCCAACCTGTAAAGGAAGCTCAAGTGCTCAACCCATAAAAGCTATAAGCCTATAACACAACGACAAATATAAAGAAGATTTGATTAAAAAGTTTGTTTTTGTATATGTAGAATTGTACAATTTTAACATTTACCCTTTACCGTAGCTGGAAAATTCAGTTCAATGGACAACACCTCAACTAAACTCAATCTGATGAACAAAAAAAAGCTCCCATCTTCACTGTCCATAGGCCGTAATCATTTTTCCAGTCAAACTTTCCTATCTCGAATTTAATTAAACCATACGTGGGGTCCAATCTCATTATACGAACACCATTTTTTATTTCGAGCCGAAATTGTTGGTAATTTTATTAATTATCAATATAGATTTTGTAATATTGGATTAACTTTGATCGAGTAAACGTTATTAGTAACTAACGAACCAGGTGATGGAGATTGGCTCGTTTAAACATATAACATTAAGTGTTTTATATATACATATTTGGATATTACACAAATTGTAATAAGAATATTTCCATGGACTTGTTTTGATTATATGGGCCACCATATTAATAACTATATCACAAATGAAATGGGTTGTGTATCTGGGCTGTGTATCTGCTTTGTATACGTTTAACCCAAATATTGATTTAGTGATTTAGTGGAAAAGTCAATTTGGAAACGGAAGCAGTTGATTTTCCGAACAAAAGGACGCGTCGTTTCTTTTGGGGATATATAAAAACAAAAGCAACCATCGATCATTTTCTAGGGCACAAAAACCAGTTCTCTCTTTCTCACAAATTCATTCTTTGAAGAAATTCTTAGTTTCATCCGATAAAACAATCGATTGTGCCACGAATTGATTTTATCTGAGAGTGATTCACATTCACGACTCTAAGATAATCCAGGAGCCCTTGATTTCGATTCTTGATTCACGATTCTCTGTTCTTCATTTGTTCGTCTGTGTTCTTCATATACAACAAACACTGTAATTGATATCGAATGAAAGGGTGTTCAGCTTCTATCTTATTTGTAGAGGAAATTACAAAAAACAAACGAAAATTGATCTTCTAGACAAATTAAGAGGCATATGAATACTTTCAGATCAATACAATTTGACGGTTCACCTAAATTAATTGATAAAACGCAATCACAATTAAAGAACGAGAATGATTTTGTTTTAGTGCGTGATTATTTGAACTAGTGATTTGATCGATCAATGAAGAGGGGCTTATATTCTATTTTGGAGTCGCAAAAACTGTCCTAGTTAGTTTTCAGTAACGTTTAAAAACTGACAAAATTAACCCCTGAATTTATTCCGAATTTTATATTGCAAAAATTCAAAATAAAGATATTGTAACGTTTGGTGGCTCTGCCCTTTGGACCCCGCCAAAATCAAAATTTGGTGGTTCACCCAAATTTAATAACGTTTAGTGGCTTTGACCCTTAGACCCTGTTGTCAGGGACGCTGTCCTTAGACCCCTGCCAAAGTACAACATAAACAATTCATAAGTGTGCTCCATGCACCATGCTTAATAATTATCATGTATTATTCGATTAACCAAGTTAATTACAATTACACCAAAATATTCGAATATAACTTTGACAGCATATTTCACTATAAAGAATCAAAACATGAGAAACATTCATATTCTATATTGAAAAGGAAGCTGAATCAATCATAATCCAACAAAGTATTCGGACTCGTGAATAAGTGAAGTAACCAAAACTTAATATTTAACACGTGATTTCTTAAAATTCAACTACAATAACGGGCATAACCTTATTAACGACTTAATAACTGGAAACGATCATTCCCGACAGGTAACTGACTGACTAAACGGATATTATACAATGACCAAAACCACAACCGTCATCCGATTGTACATCACGTACAAGTTCTCAATGCACAAACACGACATCATCTTCAACTTCATCATCATCTAAGGGCGTTGATGAAACCCATCAACGAGTCGACATCTCTCTTCTCAGACGGGTACTTAATAGGCCTCGACGAGTGCTTCGGGAAGAAAAGAATCGTCGGGAAACTCCCGAGCTGCAACTCTTGTTGCGCAAACGCCTTCTGATCGCCATCGGCTTTAAACTTGCCAACTTTCACACCACTTCCGGCTAACTTATCAGCCAATTCAACATACGACGCTTCCATTGCTTGACAAAACGGGCACCACGGTGCATAAAGAACAACTATCCAACCGTCTTTCCGATCTTCCATCTTCAAAAGATTCTCAACACCGGTCCGGCTCAAATTCACAATGTTTTGGGTCTCAAAAATATCCGACACCACCGAACTACCGCCAACGGACCCGTTTCCGTTCACGTTTTCCTCCTTTAGGTTTCCTTTATGCAACCCACATTCTTTAGCTTTTGCATCTTCCCACCACCATCTTCCTTCCCTCTCGTGCTGACCTGGCAAAACCGACCTCGTGCACGGTTCACACCCGATCGAGATGTAACCCTGCGCGTGCAGGGTGTTAACCGGTACTTCCATGGTTCGGAGGAAGGTCCATATGTCGTTACCGGCTACATTAGCCACAGGGTTCCACTTCACCAAACTACCCGAACCACCATCCAACCCTTCAAAAACCGGATCCACTTGAACCACTGGAACTTCTGATCTGGTCCCAGGAGACTGGTCTTTCCTTTGACCCGTGATCCAAGCGCGTAGGCCCTTCAAAGCGCGCCTCAAAGGTCGAACCTTTCGCACGCGGCAGCATTCTTGATGACCGTCTTCATAGAACGAGAACAGACCCTTGGTTCTAACCAGAGCTTGCACTTCAACTGCATCAGGGAACATGTACTCGATCCGGATTCCGTAATGTTTCTCAACTGTATCGAAGAACTTGTATGTTTCGGGGTTTAACCGACCTGTATCGAGGCTGAAAACTCTAAACGGACGTCCGGTCAAGTGAGCGTACTCGATCAATGCAACATCTTCTGCACCACTGCAATCAAGAAACAATTTTGGGATGTTGAGACTCGTTCCAACATGCATTAGATAGTTGTAAATAGTGCTGTAACAGCTTGTACTATTGGATTACCTGAAAGCTATAGCAATATCATTCCCGTATTTCTCAAGAGCTTTATCCATGATTTCAAGTGGAGATGCATTCTCGAGATTTTGAGCCAAATTTTCAATATCATCAACCTCTTCTGCTGTTTTGTTCACTACATCTGCATAATTTAAACATACTTAATCATTCATAATGCATCAAAGACTTGTACTTTATGCTTTATAAGTTATGCATCCATACAACTAACACATCCTCTATTATTTAATCATAATGCTAGAAAGACTTGTACTTTATGCTATATATGTTATACATCCCAATTCACTTAATCTAATCACTAGGTTTAAACTAATCGGAAAAAAAAAAGAATATTCCCAAATTGAACCCTGAATTATACCCACACAAATGCCCCCAATTGATCCTAATTACATGGTTAACTAAAACCCTAGAATTGATACGTAATTAACTAATTAAACATACCAGGAGCAAACACAGTGGCCGCAGAAGGAACGATCGAATCATTCCTCTTCGGTTCAGCATTCAACGCCTTCACCGCCGAAGATCGTTTACGGGATAAATTCAAAGCCACCGGCGATGGAAAAGATCGATCGGAAGGTTGAAAATTGCTGGAGCTCAACTGAACACCTGCATACATAATTCAATCAGAAACATTCCAATTGAAACAATCCCATCCTTAAGAACCAGAAACTGTAAATCAATGGCTAAAATCAATGAATTTACCTTGCTCTGTACGAGAATTGGAAGACGAAAAGGCGATTGAAGTAGAAGAAGTAACAGCCAACGCCATTGATAAATGTTGGAAGGTATTTAAAATCGATGGAATTTGTGAATTTGATGATGAATGTGGTGAAGAGGGCGGAAACTTATATATACAAACAGAGGGAACACGGGTTATCGAAGATGAGGGGCGGCCTATGAGGTTCATTGAACCTGGACGTGTTTTGGATGTGTGTATTTTTTATATTAAATCACGCACTATAAGGATGACGTGACAATCTTTGAAGGAGGTTGAGGGTCAAATTTTTTCCTTACATAACGGCTTACGTCCCAAACAGAATCTAGTTTGTGAAATTAAATTAGAAAAATAAAGTTTCAAAGGTAAATTACACGAACATTCCTTATGTGTCAATGTGTGGTACGTATAATATAATGTACATACAATATATTTTTGAAAGCTTGAGTATCAAAAACTCTTAAACATCTTTAATTTATAATCGACCTTTTAATTCCAAATTATATCAAAATTTAATTAAGTTAACCGAATAACCTAGTCTGGTACAATGGTTGGATCAGTTATTTACTATACATAAGAGGTGAGGGAGTCCTCCCGTTTTTCTCTATTTTTTCCCACTGACACATCAGCGCCACATCAGCATCCCCACTTTTCCCCATTTTTCCTCATTTTTTACGTAACCGTCCCATTTTTTCCCATTTTTCCTCACTTTCCTCATTCTCCTCTTTTTCTTCCTCTTTTCTTCCGGCCCCGATCGGTGACTTTTCCCCGTTTTCCACCACCCCCGGGGGGGGGGGGGGGGGGGG
>WOUH02000012.1:1704508-1722406 GCA_009936405.2 Stevia rebaudiana
GGGGTAAGGCTTGTCTTCATCTTACCCCCCTCAGACCCTACCTTTAGGTGGGATATACTGAGTACGATGATGATGATTTGATTTAATAGTTGAAGAATAGCGTATATCAATCTTTATCATCACAAATTTGTTATTATGCATTTGATATGCGCCACCCGTGTTGAACACGGGTTATAAGCTAGTTTAATTATATATTAAAAGAATTTATTTAAGTTTAATTGACCTCCCCTCTCTTTTACACACATGAGAATTCTCAAGGTTGAAACTCACATAGGCTTAACATGAAGGAGTGGTGTTTGAAGGTATGTTTCAAATGTCATAATTGCAATGTTTACAAAATAACAATATCAAGATGACACAAAATCATTGATGTTACATGTAAAAAAGGCAAATAATTTTTTTACATCGAACATAAAATGACTTTATTTTGTTTGTTGGATTATATACGTATGCTCTTATCTAGCCCAATGAGTCTTGAGTTATCTTAACATTCCTTTATAAATGCATACCAACAAAATGATGTAGATACACATGAGAAAATACAATGCTTGTTTTATGACTTTATCTCTGATTACATAGTATTAGACTATTAGGGCCTACCTGTTAGAATAATATTAATATATATGACTATTATAATTATTTATCTACTTAATTAATTTAGTGACATGTGAGATAAACGGTAATTATTCGATGGACGTAATAAACCCATATCGACTCATATTCAGGATTTCTTATTAAGTGTATATAAAGAAATTACTAGAGAGATTAAAGACTAATCAACATCACCACCGAATTCCTTGCTCACGAATTCTTCCTCATCTCTCTATCTAAGTTCATAATCACCGATAACATAATACCATCATAATTGTACACCCAAAATGGGAACTCGAACAAGATCAGGATCATTTCGTCTTCCTTAATTGTTGTGGCTAAACTATCAGGTATTTTATCATTGATTAGTTCTTGTTTCTATCATATAACTAAAGAACTGATCAACCCTCCGCCTTTAAATTGTGATTAGCATGTGACTACCATCTTTGTTTTCATGAGTACCCATAGAGTACCTGTTGTCGTCCGACAATCTTTTCTCGAGTGATCCATATACCCATCGTGTTCGGCATACTCCAATTAGCCTACCTTGAAAGTCCTACGCCAAACTTCGTGTGACACATGCTGCGTTGAAGCGTGAAGGATCGTGAATCGTTGAAATGTTGTGGTTTTCTACGTTGTTTTCGTCAGAACACTTCGACCACCCTGTAATGCTGAATTTTAGACTCTAAGATCTTTTGTTTGAATAATATTTCGGTTTCAACTTTCCGAATTCTAGTTATCTGAGGATGCTTTATTCTATGCACCCGATGAGAGATTGATTTCAAGACAGTCCTCGCAAGATCAGTTTCTTAATGAATTCAATGGTGAACTTGATTTGTACAGCTTCAAGTTTGTTTCAGATCTAAGTTCTTCAAATTTATTGATTGGTGATATACTAATTCATGTTGAGTATGGCTAACAAAAACACTATTACCAAAATAAACATGTCCATTTAGTCTACAATTAAGCCAATCTAAGTCTGCCAAGCACCCCCACCGTAGGTTAAGCCGGCACTTTTTAGCCTACGGTTTCTGAGGCTTAAATCAATTTTGACTCTCATGGGCCCACACAGGTCCCACATGCTGACCAATTAAAAACTGACACGTGTCCAATGGCATCAACTATTTTAAATCGTAGGCTAAATTACCAAAAGCGCCGGCTTAGCCTATGATTTTCAGTCGTCTATTAATAATTAGCTAACGAGCCCAGCCATACGTTCGACCCATCTAGTTATCCAACTAGCCGTAGGCTAACTGTAGGCTAAATGTTCCAAAACCATCGGCTTAGCCTACGTGTTTCTGTTTTTATGCTCCATTTAATTAAATCCACCAATAACCAATAAGTTTATCTTTAACACGTTGGACATCTTTAAATTTATCTTTAACGAACTCACCAATAACCTTATTTGCTTTTCGGATATGCGGGTAGGTTTGCGTATTTGAACACGTATGCTCTTGAACGAAATACCTAACATGAAATGCACTAGATTCACCATAAGCATACACTCTTATACGCCACTGACAGCTAGGAGCAATACATGATGCTTCAAACCTTTTTTTCGAAGATATATAAACTTTGTAATCAAACGATTGTTCCAAACACATTTTACCAAGTGCAAGCTTTAATTCTACTTTGCTTGGGAAAAACATACCTTTAGGAACTTCATTTTTTTTTTTTTTTGTTGGTATAAAGTCAGGGATAAACTCAGGTATGGGATTATGAATTTCTTTCATAATTGTGGTATGCATTTCCCACTCATAATTTGATTCAAAATTATATTGATCGTTAGGTGGTGCAAAAATTGGATCAAAAGAAAATAAATCAGTATTTTCTGCATAAACAGGGATCCCACATGTTGAATCAACACCCACTTCTTGAACAACATATAACTTAAATATTTCATATGGATTTTGTTCAACAAGATCGAATAACTTAGAAAGATCATTATCATCAAGCACATTAATCGAATAACTTAATGATGTCCAACGTGTTAAAGATAAACTTATTGGTTATTGGTGGATTTGATTAAATGGAACATAAAAACAGAAACAAGTAGGCTAAGCCGACGGTTTTGGAACATTTAGCCTACAGTTAGCCTACGGCTAGCCGAATAACTAGATGGCTAGAACGTATGGCTGGGCTCGTAGGCTAATTATTAATGGACGACTGAAAAATATAGGCTAAGCCTATGCTTTTGGTAATTTAGCCTACACTTTAAAATAGCTGACGTCATTGGATACGTGTCAGTTTCTAATTGGTCAGTATGTGGGACCTGTTTGGGCCCAGGAGAGTCAAAATTTATTTAAGCCTTAGAAACCGTAGGCTAAAAAGCGCCGGCTTAGCTTAATGTGAGGGTACTTGGCAGACTTTGATTGGCCCTAGTCAGAAAAGTGTAGGTTAAATGAAAATATTTCTTTTGGTAATATTCTTGGTCAAAGTGTCTATTTTAGCAATTTTCTCTTTATATTTTCTTGTTGGGACTGTAATATTTTATAAGACACATAACTCTACTAATTAGTGCCCTTTATCTTCAAACACTAGCTTAATTGGATGCCGTGCTTAATTTAGATCATAGACATGTGACCCTACTTTACTTCTAAGCTTTGATCATCTCAATCGCATGTCATAGTTGCTTATGAGTACAATTATAGGTTCTTTTCTTGAAGAAAGATAGAGAGAGTCAATAGTCAGATCTTAAAGAAAGAATACAACGAAGAACAATCTCAATTGAAACAAGAGTAAGAGTAAGCAAGATTAATCAAGAGTATGGGAATGAATGAAAGGATAATCTTGATTTAATATTAGCTTGAATATTTAGATAAAGTTATATTATACTTATCTATTGTTTGTTAAAGTTTGATTTATTTTTTAGTAGGTTTAAGATATCTAATGTTTGTTTGGATTATTTTATCCGGTTTGAGTTGAGTTAATGATAGGGGTAGAGAGTCTATAAATAGAGAGTTTTTGATTGATTTATTTGTAAGAGACGTTATAATACAAGAGTTAAGAGTCAATAATTATAATTCAAATAAAAAGTCTCGTTGAAATTAAAATTCTCGTCTTCTTGGGTTTGACTGACAACAATATTTACCTAATTTTTGTTCAATTTAATGTCTATCACACTATCATTCAAACCACCAGTGATTTAAATTGTAGCCACTTTTTTCACCTAGATTTGTGTTTTTTAAGATTTGTCAACATGTGAGTTTATATAATTGAAGCTCAAAGGCCATAGTCTCTATTCTGTATAAGGTGGTGTCTCTTTTTCGAAAAAAAGTCTGTGCATAGTCTTCTGTCTGTGCCGCGCATCGTAGACTGTTTGTTTTTTCGAAGATGTTTCATAAAAAAATGCCTACACGAGCTCTTTTTGGTGTAGACTTGGCACAACCACTTTTAAAGTCCGAAGAGGGTTAAACACCACACACCACCACCATCCACTGTCCACAACCACCCACCACCCATCGTCCGCCACCACCACCGTCCACCACCCACCACCCATCGTCCACCGCCACCACCACCTACCCTTTACCATCACCACCGTCTATACACAACCAATAGTTTATTTTAGCGGTCTACAGACTTTAAAAACAAACAGTCTTCTTCTAACGTTGGTGTTAAATCTTGAATAACAATCCTCTTATTATTTTTTTTTCATGCAAATCTTGTTGGTATGTTGCACTAGGGGTGTATATGGGTCGGTTTTTTACTAAACCCAAACACAAAACCGAAATTTCGGTTTTTGTATTTTTAAACCCGTTTGGGTTCGGTTATTTCAATTTTGAGTTTTCGATTTTTGGTTTGGGTTTCGGTTTTTTCGGTTTTTGTACTTGGGTTGGGTTTGAAATGATTTTACAATTAAATAAACTTTTAGACAAATAAAAAAGGTCAAAGGTTTATCGATGAAGAGTAAAGATAAAATTCTCCTATTTATAAAAGGATACTCATTTAGTGTTTCTTTCATCTTTCAATGCAAGATTAAATCAAAAGCTACATTCTCCTTATATAGATAGAGTATTTATCTATTTTTCATTCAAGTTTCAATGTGGGATCAACATAAAATCTACATTATCCTTATTTACTAGTAATCCAAAGTTACTTTCGGTTTTTTCGGTTTTTTCGGTTTTTATTTTAGGCAAACCCAAACCCGTTGGTTTTTTGAAAAAGTTATACCAAACCCATCAGTTTTATTTGGGTTCGGTTATTTTGGTTTGAATATTTTGGTTTTTTTTTTTTTTTTTTCGATTTGGTTTTTTTTCGGTTTCATGCACACCCTTATCTTGCACTACATAAAGCCATTAACTTTATCATTGCAAAATTTTGAAATTTTTTTTGAGTTCTAGAAGACTTGCAACCAACTCTTTTAGTTTTAATGAAAAAAATCTATTTTTTATAAAATATTTTGTAAAATGCCTTAGATAAGGTCTATAATATATTTTATTATTATTTACGAATATTACTTGTTAACCCCATTTTTTATTTTCTCTCATATTTTCAACATATTTATATGTTGACTATGGCTTTGATCTTCTTTGCTTGTTTGGACTTTGATATGTGTTGTCGGTTTTGATAGGTGTATTGATGTCGGATTTGATCATGCTTGTACATATATCTTTGTAGTAACTTTGATCTCTGCCCATCATGATGATCATTTTTTTTATACGTACGTTATTCTAAGATCATTGATCATTTTCTTATGTTGGATTTACTTTTTATTTTTTTTAGACGTGTCTTTTTTGTGACTTTGATTTTTGCCCTATATTTTGTTTGTCATTCTTTTGTCGATATATCATTTTAGATTCCTTAATCATTTTCCTAGCACTTTTAATCTTTTATCTTAAAAATACTATAGTTTAACGAAAGACGGTTAAAATACAAGTGATTGTTTTTGTAAGAATCGTAGAATACAATATCAGAATAGGCTACGTATACAATAGGCAAGGGGTATAAATGTAAACACGTAATTACAAACTAAGTGTATAATCACGGACCACCACCAAAATACACGCATAAATTACGGACCAAAGTGTATAATCACGGACCATGACCAAAATACACACATAAATAACGGACCAAGTGTATAATCACATATCACGAAATCACGGCCACGTACATAACGAACCATGTAAAAAAATATATCAATAGTATACTTGGATTTAAGATAATGAAATTCCTATTTAATGATGCAATCTTTTTAAAAAAAATATTGAAGCGTAAAAGAGTTATTTGATTTTGAAAGAATTGGTGGAACTTTATCAACCTTAAAAGGTTAGTAAAATTATGTTTTTCATCTTATACCATTTCAGTTAGAATCCTAACCATTTACTAGATTAATCAATGGCACATATGTAATCATACGATTAGCACCAAAAAATTATATATGTATTGGATCCGCCTCCATATCTTAAATATACAAGTGATATCTATATGAAGGTATAAGGGTGGAGGAATTGGTAACCTCCCAAACATAACTACCCTCCCAAATTACCCAATCAAATTATGTCACGTTAAATGCTTCAACTACCCTCACAAATATCCTCTATTAGTGGCAATGGTTCCCTCCCACTACTCTCCCACTTTTTATTCCCAACGGTCAAACTTTAACCACAAAATCATTTAGCCGACTAGGCAAAAAGTGCCGCCCAACCCTACCCTCCCACTACCCGATGCTAGTGGCGGTGGTGTTGCCGAGCCATTATCTTTGCCGATTGGTGTTGCCGATGGGTACTCCCTCCACCCTAAGAGGAAAAACATATATAAACCTACTAACCTTTAAGTTCACATTTATGTAACGTTATATGTATTAAAATATATAAATCCGTCATGAGTGTGCCAAGTTGTCCCAAAAACGGTCTCTTTCAACTAAACATATCACAAATTTACAATGCTAAGTTTATACTCACCCAAATCCAATTAACCTAAACTCAAACGCACAAATTATTCGTATTACTCAATCATTTAGAGTGTAACATATATCCATATCCTTAAATATTTACATTTCATTAGACTATTTCATTAGACTATCTGTAATGGGGCGTGAAGGAGGGAGTGAAGGGCCCCATCACGCTTGGAACACCATTGCGGTGGGGCGTGATGGGGGGATATGTGATGGGTAGCACGGCGTGAGGGCATATATGTGTATTGTTTTTTTTTTTCAATCAATCAGAATATACCACCTCACTCTCCTATATTTTGCTCATCACTCTCACCCTCACTCACCCATGACACCAGAAACCATCACTCACTTTCTCTCCTACGTGTCACAGACACGTCATCACTCACACCCCCACCACACCATAATCACTACACATAGTTTTATAACCTCTTGTCAACACTAGCTTTATGAACATCAAAACCCCCACAAGAAAAACAAGAAAAAATCTCAACAAAATAAAAAAGGATCACAAAATTATATGGTGATTACAACAAACAAGTACAACTAGCTAACCTATATCTATTACACAACTCAAAATTGTGCTATTAGACCATCATATATAGTTTTTACACGGTTAACAAGTCATCGTTTTCATAAACATAATTTATCCGGAATCATTTATGCTTCCAACTGTATGTCTATTTGATGAAGGGCAAAGAAGATTCATCCTTGAATGTGGTCAAAATCTTGAACTTAATTGTATGAAATATGAATATAAAACACACACAAACACACATTTATGTGCGTGAAAATGTAAAATGGTAATATCAATGTCTAATCATCTGGGAAACTCTAAAAAGGCTCGATTTTGATTGGGTAAAGGTGGTGAAGAGTGATTGGTTGTTGAGAATATAACCTTATCCAATGACAGAGAAAGACAACTAAGCAACATTTACACTTCAAAAAATTTGTAGTACTTTAAAGGTGAGAATTTAAAGTTAAATTATACATAGAGATTTGCACACTTCAAAGTACCGTGCAAGTTAATATACAATTTTAGGTTGGTGATTTTGGTTCTAATGACAATTTACAAACCAAAGATCTAGTAGGTGGTGTTGAAAGATGTATAATTAAATTGTTCAGATTTTATTCATTGACTTGTATGTTATAAACTAATACTTGAAAATTTAGGAAAATGAATGTTAACTTGCTAATACTTAGTAAACGTATGACACCTTATATAAATCCTATATCGTTCCACTAAAAAAGTTTTGTGATACTTATGAGAAAAAGAAAATAAAGAGTTAGATTGTTGAAGACTTGTAAATTTTTATTGAAAATAAGCCCAGGACATTTTTATTATTGTTATTTATTTTTATTTTTTTGAAAAAGCAAATTATTGTACTAATCTGACAAGAGACTATCAAGAAGATTACAACCAGAAAGACAAATCACACAATGAGTTGTATGGAGTGTTCATATTAATAAATTAACTTCACATATTTGGTAAAGTAATGACGATTTGCATTATAACATGTACGTTGGTGAAGGTGTCATTACTTTAGAGGGATTGTGACCTAACACTGGGGTTCGTGGGTGCCCAAAGTGTGTGGATGTGTGTGTGCAGATTGTGCCTTTTGCAGATGTGGCGCACACTAGGTGGGTCATCTATGTATCATTGTTGTATACAAAGTCAAGTTAATAATAAAGTTATCATATGAATAAATAGGCCGGTGAAGATTCGCAATTTGTATATGGTTTGTTTTGGAGTGACAGATTTTATAAAAATAGTATCAAGAATGCTTGAAACTAGTACACACTACAAACTAGTACACGAGAGACTATTAGAACCAAATATTATAAAGACTTACATACGGTTAGAGGGGAGCGAGTCGTCCCGGGTTTCTCCACTCTTCCTCGCACGTCAGCACCACAGCTTTCCTTGGTTTTCCCCACTTTTTCCCATTTTACGCGGTGTAGTCCCACTTCTTCCCATTTTACGCGGTGTAGTCTCACTTCTTCCCAATTTTCCTCACCACCCCCCTCCCTCTTAATTCCTTCTCCTCTTTTGGTGAGATCCGACCTCCTTTCCCCACCCCTCCTCGCCCCGGACCGGCGGGATGGTGTTCTTGCCCGGCCCCGAAATGGCATGTTTCTCCTCCCGGACCACTCCGTGAGCCCTTATAAGATACAATTTTCCTGGTCAATTAACTCTATAAATAAACAGTATTTTACGGTTAATAACATATACAGTTGTTTGATTAATTTATCTGGTTAATCAACTCTATAAATGATTATGATACATAGATAAGCTGGTTGAGCCGTATGTTTTCTTTTCAGTTTATTTCTCTGGATGTCTAGTGTTTGAATCCCGATTCGAGTATTAGGCACTTGCGATTAGACAATAACAAGGACGGTTCCAACACCGATAGAATTAGCTCAATCAAAGTCCTTACGTTTTGGTTCAGTTCTCGCAAAAACAGTTTCATATTTTAACCTTCCAATTTATTTATAAGATTAAAAATAATTTACACACATAAATGACAAATATATCTACATCTTTTTGTTTGCTATATGAGACTAAATCCTAAACCAAACATGTGTCATCAACTGTCACATCAGATTTTCACATATTTTTTGAATACCCATTTTCTCCTACAACAATGCATCTACTTTCAATCGTCATCTTATATTATAATGTGAGAAGTGTATATGTATGTGGGTCTGAGAGATGTGAAAAGTAGGGACCACACCAATCCCTAGAAACAAGTCCGGAATAACAAATGAGGGAATGTGCATCCAGCTTGGTTCTAAAATGCGAGAAGTGAACAACAAGAACAAGGTCAAAAGTTGAAGAGCAAAAGGAGCGGGGAGCAAAGTATTAATATAATATTTTATAGTTAGTTTCATTTAATATTTACTATAATACAGATTTTGTTACAATATAAAAGTATAAATAATTAAAAGATGTATATTATTTAATCTATCAACAACCTCTATTTACAACATAAGAAGTTGTACGTAAAGATTGAAGAAGCATCACTTTCAATGAAACAAGAAAAAAAAATATTTAAGCATATTTGAAAAGGTTACAAAAACAAACAACAATTTGTAACTTAATAAAAAAGATGTAAGTTAAAATTGATTAAAACAAAAGAGAATGAGGATGTAATATGTAACTTAAATAAAAAAGGCTAGGTTAAATATACACAACGTCGACGTCATCTTCAAATCTGTTCCAGCCTTACTCATTCCCAAGCTTCTATCTCTATCAATGTAACAGTGCGGGTTATTCGTACCAAGATATTTTCCGCTTTGGTCGCGACATACCACCATCGCCCTCACGGTTTTATTTTTACCTGACGAGTTGCTCGTTCAGGCAAAATGTGTCTTGATATGAAAGGTATCAACGTCCTTAAAAAGAAGGTTCCGTTCTCATTCAGTCATTCCCAACCGAAGTAGGATATTACAATCCACCCTTTACAAAGCCCAGCATCCTCGCTGACACATCAATTCGACAACCTGGCTCTGACACCATCTGTAAGAGTCTGAGTCGACCACACCAAGATATTGTCCCCTTTGGCCGAAACGTACCACCATCACGCTCACGGTTTTGTTTTTACTCGACGAGTTGCTCGCCCAGGAAAAATGCGTCTTTATAGAAATGTATCTACTTCCTTATAAAGAAGGTTTCATTCTCCTCCCAACCGATGTGAGATATTAGAATTGCTTCGCTGCTCTTAGACATCTGCCGTTTATGTCCATGTCATCACCTCCGGCCTCCCACGCTTGATTAATACATAGGACACCCATTAAGTCTTAGGGTAATGGCTGTGGTATCTTTCGCAAGTGGTAGTACCCGAATGTGAAAGAAAGAAAATAGCCCTTAGGAAGTGGGATATAGTACTTGTAGGGGGCAATTTTAAAAACTAGAAAGTGAAAAAAAAATCTATAATACAATTATTCTTTTATAATTATACACCATTATACTTTGTGTTTAATTAAGAAAACAAAAAAAAAAATGGCATAGGATATTCGAAAGGAATGACATCATAATTAAGGTAGTTTTATTTTAACGGTCAATTGGGATAAGTGACATGCTTCTTCATTCATCATAGCCCCGGTTGGTTCCCTGAGTCTAACAACCACATGTTGTGAGCACAATCCGCTACCAAAGGCCAAGTGTTCACGAGTATAATGAAGTTATGTTAAAAAAGAAAAAAAAAATTGTGCTGTAAGTTGTATTATACTACATATATGTACGTAGTAGTATACTTGCAATATACATAAATACAACAAAGAAAAGGAAAAAAAAACTAATGAAATACTTATAGGAAACACGTAAACTAGTTTAAAGTTGACAAATTGGATTTAAATAATCTCCACTTTAACCTATTGGCCTGTAATAATATAACTCAAAAAATTGTTACCAGAAGTTCCAACTTTTATATCATTTACCTGTGACAGTCCCCAACTAACGAAAAATATATGAATTATTTTTATAATGCATATATAACTGAAGGATGCGGTATGTCATACTGCATATATGTACTATACATAAAAACAAAAAAAAAACAAACAAAGAAAAACCGAATAGATCATTTTAGAAACACGAATATGATTTCAAACAACTACAATTTGTTAATTACCATTATACTGCATATATATGTAGTATCGAACATTTTAAGATGCGAAATTATTTTATATATAGTTTCATTATACTCGTATTAAAGATAAAAAATTTAATGATTTAACAGTGTAAACCGTTTTAAATAATAATAACATATGAAAAATGAACAATATTTTAAGTATAGTTCAGTGATGGTTTTTTTGTTTCTCACACGAGACAGTGGTTCTTATTTGAACCTTTCTCGTTAACCATAATGTGATAAAATATAGTTTTAATTTAATTTTTCGTTTAAGTTAAAAGTTAAAATACTAAAGATGAAACCGTAAAAGGTGTAGATGTTGAATAGGAAATCTTAATGAAATTTGTTAAAGAATATGAAATAAGAGAGAGGTAGGTGATTTGGTTCAAATATGTATTCTGATTGCTTAGAGGGTTAGAGGCCACCTCCCAGTTTAAAATATGTATTGACTATTGGTAGTACAATTATTGTTACTTTCATAGTACACGACTATACGTTGAATGCTAATCAATCTTTGAGAAACTAGAATGTGGTCCTACAATTATTGAAGCATATATATATATGAGTGTCCTATAAAATACATATACTGTGTCACTAAATATTTGAATAGTATACAAATTTTTTAATAAAGAACATGAGTGTTATGACTGCTATCTACTCTAAAAGCGTTACGTATCTGCTTCCAAATTCCAAAATACAAACCCATATATAACTCTAAATTATTTTTCGCTATGAATTTCTAACCACCCTACACAAAATATTTGTAGGTGGGAGGACCCCATCAATTTTCGGCACCCAAAATTCCATCCACAACCCCAAAAAAGTACGTAATTAATTTATTACAACAGAATTTTAAAAATTGTTTTTTTTAAGGATTATTTCAAGAAAAGTAATTAACTGTTAGGAGTGTTTCATTTAAGTCATTCAAACTTTTTTTTGTTTCAACCACCTCATTAAACTTTATGAGAGTGTTTTAATCTTAGATATTTAACCTGCTATCCAGGTTATATCAAAACAAATAAAAAAAATAAAAAATTCATAAGCATACGAATCGTCAAACATTGCAGACGGTGGGCCCCCCCCCCCCTCTCTCCAAAACCCTACCTTCGTTCTTTGCTGATCGACCACGACGACCCCATCTGTCCATCGACTTCCGGCCAAACCCATATGTGAAACCCTACCATTGAAGACGACCTATGTGTAAAGCCCTAACATCGTCGACGAACACAGTAAAAAATACCTACCAGCGACCCAATAAGCTAATCATCAATGGAGAATAATTCACAAGAAGATAACCCTAATTCCGTCTCAACCGAAATCGAGGAGCAGGTATACATATTGGTGTTCTTAGTTTGCGTATCTTTTATGTATGTTTCATATAGGTGTTTTTAAACCACGATACATGGCATCATATAGGTGTTCTTAAACCACAATAGCATGAAAAAAATAAGTTATTTTTGTTGCATATGTTGGGGAAGATGGATACCAAAGGAACGAAGTGTTCCAGTATATTGTTCCACTTCTAAATTTTGAAGTCATTTAATGCTACTGTTACATTTTGTGGTGGTGATGGATCGTTCGTTTACATCCACTTCTCAATTTTGCCTAAAAATGAGTCATTTGTATACTACTGTTACATGTTCAAGTGCCTAAAACAGATCAAATGCTACTGTTAAATGTTCATATGTTAGCAGTGAATGGAATTCTCAAGTTATTTGTATAATTTTAGTAGTAGTTGATGAAATTCCTTAAGTTATTTTTATTATGTTGAATGTTTAACGCTACTGTTGCAGTTCTATTTGTATACTACTGTTGCCGTTCTAATTTTTTGAACTAATCTTTTTTGTGGGGATGCAGGTGTTGTGTATCTTTGTTATAATCCTAATATATATGGATTGGAGATTTGCGAAACCCATAGTAGCAATGAAATTTGAGAGTTGCGCACAATTGAAAGACATATTAATTGACTATGGCGTGGCAAATGGTTACTAATTAGTGTTCTCGGTAAATGACCAATGCCGAGTCAGTATTGGTCAATGTAGTAGAGCTAAAAAGAAGATATTGGTTGACTTTGAAGGTGGTTTAAAAGATAACTATGCTAGAATAGCAAGACTTGCAAGAATGAGAAAACAAAACCCACAACTAAAAGCGTCAAGGCCAAAAGATAGACGAAAAAAGGTCGATTCAACAAGTGTCACACGCGATTAGAATGCTTAATCTAGAAAATTTATTTTGGTTTATGTTTGAATATTTCTTGGGTTTATAATAAGAATTGTGTTCACAATATTTGGTATCTTAGTATTTTTATGAGATTATTTTTTGAATCAAAGATTTAAGTGAGATTGTTTAAAATATGTGTTTAGATGTTCAAAAAGAAAATTGCTTTCGTTCAGATCATTGAAAAGATGATGCGTTCAAAAGAAAAAAAAAATAGGATGTCAAAGTTAAAAAAATGTTTCCTTGAAGTCAATCAGATGTTGCGTTGAAAATGAATAAATTTATGATTTTTCATTAACTTAATAAATAATTGTTTATTGGAGTTGATGATTTTTAAAAGAAGATTTAAAGAATAAGGCAATATCATAATTTAACCTGCTAAAGAAGTCAATTATATAGGATTAACACACTTTTGTAAGTTGAATAAGTAAATTGAGAAAAAAAAAAGTTTGAGTTACTTAATTGGAACAATTATAAAAGTTGGTTATATTTGTGCACAGTTACCCCTTGTTTTAATTGGCACTTTAATTTTATGATGGTATTGTATAATATTTATCCGACCCGACCCAACCCGCCCCATCCCAATGACTTGACCCGAAAATCTAGCATCGAGATTACTATGAATAAGAGGGCTGAAAAAGATGAACACATAGGAAAAAAATCTTGGGTACACCAGTTACCTGACCAATGTCATATTTTATATTTGAGAACGGCTACTATTTGTTACTATGTACATGGTAAATTTAAATCGATTATATTTCTTTAGTTTTAGAAATTCAATATAAAAAATCTAAACATTTCATAAAATACAAAGATTATGTTGTACGTAACTCGAGAAAAACGAACCACATTTTTATTTGACCGGCGCTAGCTATTGCTTATCACAAGAAAGTTGTATCCACCGGACCACAAGTCAGAACTAAGCAAACAACGAACCTAGACGAACCTTTTCACTCAAAAATTATATTTAAAACAAACAGTTGTAAAAGTGATGATAAAGCTCTAAAAGTCACTGCCCACACTTTATCAACTTCTCACCCTAAATCTTTAAAACTAAAAAATTTGAATTTCACTAGCTACTTTTTTTGAATTCATTAATGTATTTTGCTATAGTTGGTAAAATACTTTTTTTTTTTTGTTTAAAAGTAAACTTCTTTAGAACAAACACTAACCCGAAAACTGGCCAGGAAACAAACAAACAAACAAGAAAATTACATATTAACGAATTGAGACCACTCTATTCAATTGATCTATGATTCAAATAGTCGGTTAAGTTAAGAAACTATATATAATATATGGTATATGGATATTAAATTTGGGACGGTTAATTCCAGGTGTGATGTTAGTATTTGATCATATTTCAAAGGTTTTAAAAAAAATGCCCGTAGTTTACATGAGATCGACGCACCAAAATTTTGAGTCAACATAAACATAATGAGCTTGAGTTTAAGTTGTGTTTAATTAATAAATGAGTTTGAGTCTAACACTATTAACATATTAGCACGAGACGCAGTTCATTTAAAGATTATCTGTATGACTGTATGAAATTTTAAATAACGAGGAACTACTTAATTGGCAGAGGCCTCACGTATAGACTATAGATTGGATTATTGAAAATTGGAAAAACCTAGTTCAAATCTAGGTAAAAATATACTAGTTTAAGGTAGTATATAATTTAAGAACAATTATTACATTTGTTTTAATATATGACTTGAAGCTTCACCCGCCTATTTTTTTTTTAAAAAAAGGACCTTAATGATGCGGAGAAAGTGCACATCGGATAGAGGTCACCGGGTCAAACTTGAGGAGTGGAGAGGGTTTACAAATTCCATCTGGTTCCCGCTTATCTGGGGGTACGGTCTTACGGAGGTCGAGGAATCGACCTTGGCTACATTGCCTGCTAGCACGTGAGATCTAATGCTGTTCAAAAAAATAAATTAATTAAAAGCACCTTGCCATTGAAAAAATTGCCCTTTTCAGTAGTTTAAACTTGCTTACGACTAATTAATACGGTAATAAATTTGTTCTAAAAAAATTGCTTCTAATGGTTGGAGGTGGATCGGCAACAATGCTAGTTCGTTCAGTGTTGTTGCTGTCAGACATATGATTGAGGGCTGCAACGTTATAGTGACAGGTACGTTATGAAATGGTGTAAGTGAGTTCCCATTAAATGTAATCTTTTTGCTTGGCAAGCAGAGATGAATCGGATCGCGACGGTTGATGCGCTAACTAGAAGAGGCGTTGGGATCAATGAGGATCGATGCACTTGGTGCAATGAGGTAGGGGAGTCGGTGTCCCACCTCTTTACGGCTTATGGTTTTTCTTAGATTATATGGCAAAAGGTTGGCTTGTGGTGCCACCTTCACATGCATTTTTCTTTAGGGACCTCCTGAAGATGCACATTTATTGCGGTAGAAGGGAGGCGGAGAAATACGCCATAAAAGGCATCATTATAATTTCGTGTTGGTGCTTATGGAAGGCTAGAAACGACCTTAGATTCTTCGGGAAGCAATCCAAAACTAAAGACGTCTTTAGCAATATTAGATCTTTAAGTTTTCTGTGGTTTAAAAAAAGATCAAAGTATAAATCAGTAAACTAGATAGATTGCTCTAAATTTGAATTGATGTAATTTCTGTTTTATGTTTGTTGTCTTCCTAGTTTCGAGGCTTGGGCTTTGTAAGGAAGTTTTCTTTAAAAATAAAATCCTTCAAAATAAATTGCAACAAATTATATTTAGTTATTTGGTGTAGACACATCACACACGAGCATTAATAGCACGAGGGCAAGTTGAAAGTCTCTTTTTGCGCACCGGAAACGGTGGCTATGTCGTTTCTTGCATCCAATATCTATTCGTTTATTGGTCATATTTTCATAATTATTAATGTATTTTTTTTTTGTTGGAACAGCTGTGAGATTTTATTTATGTACTTTTATTTATTATCTACACAATACACTTTGCTTTATCACACTTGGTGGCATGGGTTGTCTCCATCGTTCATTCATTCAATTTGACCCTTTTGAAGGGTCGGGCTCTGCTTGATCGAGATCTCAAGTGTTCACCTTTCTTTCATACTCTTTCTTTCTAGGTCTCAATTTTGACTGGTCGACGAGCTAGAATTATGAATCCTAATACGACATAATTAAACGAATGTAATTCGAACTAATGTCAAGCAAACTTTTTTTTTGGCCTAGAACGAACTTTTAAATTTAGGTTTTCCTTGTATTAAATTTGTTTTTTTTTTGTACGGTACCGAGGTGCAAACTTTCCCTTTCATTTTTCCCGTCGTTAACTAGACTTGTGAACTAGACAACGAGATGAGTACTTCAAATTTAGTACAACACAATCACGACAAGTATATTTAACGAATTAGGCATGCCGGTCAACCAAAAAAACAAACTTTTTGTTAAACAATATTGATCTCGTGATAAAACAAAATTAATTTTATTTCGTGCCTGAAGTTATCATCCATATTCTTTTGGTACAAATTTTTTTTTTTCAATTCAATCCCCACACGGTACCTTGAAGTGTGTTTGTTTTATGATTTTATGTTCAGGGTTATAGAAGAGAGTAAAGAAAGTTTGTTTATAAATTACTTAGGTTTAAAAAATGAGTAATAACTCAGAAATCACTACTATAATAATAATATTTTAGTACGTTATAAATTTAGTCAGACATGAAACAACCAAGTTGGACTTAGATGCATCTCCAATCAACCAACGAGATAATAAAACAAAATGATATATAGTACTATGTCCGTGCTATAATAATGACACCTAAAACATTATGTAGCGTAAATTTTAATCAAATGTGGCTTTGCTACTAGTATTTGGTCTGACTATTTCATGTTGAAAGATCGATCAAGCCCAACACCCAACAATCTTTGTCGGACAAATTAACTTTCACAACAACCATCTAATTGGAAGCTGCATGCTCGATCGATCTATTGGACTGAATCAAAGCCAAAGTATGGAGAATCGAGAGACATAGTATGTATGGTTCATAATCAACCGATCAACCCTGTAACTTTTTTAAGTTTATGTGTAACGTATATTTATGTATTAATTAGTGACCCCAAGATTTTAAACTTACGTACGGAAGAAAAATATAATGGTCATTGAAAGCTACATTACGTTGGTGTAATAATTTGTAATTATGTGATTGTCTTGTTTCTTTTGATCTGTCTCTGGCCTGGTTTTCAGGCTGGGGTACGTTTTGTTTCTAATGAGATCGATCTTTAAAAAAAAAACATTGGTGTAATAATAATTACCTCATTAACATCATCTTAGTTCTTAGTTTCACCTGTTGTAACGATAAATTATCAGCCCGAAAAATTGGACTTCAAGTTAATAGATATCCAAACGTCGAAAAAACCGAAAAACTAGGATCGTCACACAAGCCAATTAAGAATATATAATTAATTAGGGGTCGATGGCATTGCAAGGTTAAGACTGGATAATATTATGAATGAAAAAACTTAATTGTTTAAGATATTGTTATGTATCGGCCCATGCAGATAATAATTAGGTGGAAGTATCCCAAGTCCAACTCCATGGTGCAGTCATCGAAAC
>WOUH02000012.1:1768682-1789058 GCA_009936405.2 Stevia rebaudiana
CATGTAAATATTGTAAGAGGTTTTAATCGTAATAAATGTATCACGCTTCCGCATTGCATGTGTTTCTGGTACCGACCGAATGTTGCCCGGCGAGGGGTGTCACATAAACCGTCTGCTTAGAATACGGTTTCTGTTTTTTAACCTAAAATTTAGAAATCCCCAAATAAGAATCCCCAAACATTTCTCTCTTTTTTTCGGCCCTCGTCTTTCTCCCCTAAATTAAACTAGGGGCTTAACCTAGCCACCACCACCTACCGTGAACGGCTTTCTCGTTTCTACAGCCTACCGGCTAAACGTTGCTACAGACCACCAATGAACGACGTAGAACGTAGAAGCAACGATCACCGTAGAAGGTAGCAGCAGCAACGTCGTTCACTGGTGGGCTGTAGAAACGAGAACGTCGTTCACGGTAGGTGGTGGTGGCTAGGTCAAGCCGCTAGTTTAATTTAGGGGAGAAAGACTAGGGCTGAAAAAACGAGAGAAGTTTTTGGGGATTTTTAAACTTTAGGTTAAAAAACAGAAAACGTAGGTTAAGCAGACGGTTTAGCCGACGGTTTTTGGACATTTAGCCTACGGCTAGCCGGATAACGAGATGGATCGAACTAATGGCTGGGTTCGTAGGCTAATTTTAAACGGATGGCTAAAACGCGTAGGCTAAGCCGGCGCTTTTGGGAAATTAGCCTATGCTTTAAAAAGGCTGATGTCATTCTACACGTGCCAGGTTCTAATTGGTCATCATCTGAGACCAATGTGGGCCAGGACAGTCAAAATTGGTTTAATCCTCAGAAACCGTCGGCTTATCCTACGGTTGGGGTACTTGTCAGGTTCTGGTTGGTCTTGACCAAGAAACCGTAGGCTAAATATGCATGTCTATTTTAGCAAATTTGTCTAAATATGCAACGTCGTTCACCGGTGGGTTGTAGAAACAAGAACGTCGTTCACGATAGGTGGTGGTGGCTAGGTTAAGCCGCTAGTTTAATTTAGGGGAGAAAGACTAGGGCTGAAAAATTGAGAGAAGTGTTTGGGGATTCTTATTTGGGGATTTTTAAACTTTAGGTTAAAAAATAGAAACCGTAGGCTAAGCAGACGGTTTAGCCAACAGTTTTTGGACATTTAGCCTACGTTTAGCTTACGGATAGTCGGATTACGAGATGGCTCGAGCTAATGGCTGGGCTCGTAGGCTAATTTTAAAAGGACGGCTAAAACGCGTAGGTTAAGCCGGCGCTTTTGGGAAATTAGCCTACGCTTTAAAAAAGCTGATGTCATTGTACATGTGTGAGGTTCTAATTGGTTTAATCCTCATAAACCGTCGGCTTATCCTACGGTTGGGGTACTTGTCAGGTTCTGATTGGTCTTGACCAAGAAACCGTAGGCTAAATATGTATGTCTATTTTGACATATTTGTTGATCAAAATGTCTATACTACAATTTTCCCTTGTTTACAATCCTAGGGCTGCTGTTCACGAGCTGAACCGAGCCGAGCCTGCCCTGGCTCTAACTCAGCTCTGATTATAAACCGAGCTGGCTCGGCTCGGCTTGAATTGCAATCCGAGCCTAATATGTGAGCTCTAACTCGACTTGGTTTTAAAACAAGCCAGCTCGGCTCGGTTCGTTTTAGATCTGTTTAAAAAAGGAAATTTAGTATGGCTACAAATTTTAAGTTCAACATACTCATATTAATATCTCACAAAACAAGTCCATGGCAGGGATACAAAAAAAGCCATAACGTTCAACAAAACCATAATTATGTTCGATATTCAAAACATCAAACTTAGTGTTCTCTAAACTTGCATAAATTGACTCTTCCAAATACACTTTAAGTTTAGTTTTTTCTTGCTTTTCCACAGGTCTAGATTTGAGATATGCAATTAGATATACAACTAAAATGAGATTTATGGTTTTAAAAAGCTTTTATGTTAATGATAAAATTATTTATTTATAAGAGCTTAAAACTTAGTTAATGGTTAATAGTTAACGAGTATCTAAATGTATTTATAATAATATATAAACTAGAAATATATTAATTTAGACTAGCTGAGCCTACGAGCGAGCTACGATCCGAGCCTGCCTTGGCTCCAACTCGGCTTGGTTACAAAACGAACCGAGCCGGCTGGCTCGGTTACAAGCGAGCTTTATTCGAGTCGAGCTTTTTCAAAGCTTTTTCCGAACGAGATTCGAGCCAGAAGCTTTTGGAAATCCTTTAGATCCTAATATTTTGACATTTGGGTCAAACTCAGAGCAAACGAACCAATTTCAATGGCAGCTTTAGTTTCACCATTGAAACCCTATCAAGTAATCAGCATGAGCTTTCCTTTCATCTGCAAATCATCGTTTCCAAAATTACCTGCAATAAAAATGGCTCTCAAGGCTTCAGCTTCCGCTTCGCCTATCGCTGAAAGAAAACTTCCCGTTTTACTGTTCGACATTATGGACACAATTGTTCGCGATCCTTTTTACCACGATATTCCTGCTTTTTTTGGGTAAGTTGCTTTAGAATCGAAATTACGATAGAATTTCTCATCAATATCGGTTTAATCGACTCCGTTTACTGTCACTATTACAGATTTACAGGATTAGATCCTTTGGATTTTGCTCATTTTTTATAATTTGAATTGGCGTATTCGTTTTCGAATAGTTTCAGACTTTCAGTTTCATATTTGAAGACTCGTTTATCTGTTAGTGAATACTTCTCAGTGTGGTTACTAATTTTGTATTGGATCACATCTTATTAATTGGTATAAGCAGAAAAGTCAACAATAATACAAAGACTTCTCTCAGTTTAATTGGGACTGATTGGGGATTAATTTTGTAGGTTTTGAAGTACCTTGATTAGGTTAAATAAGTTAGCAATCACAGTTAAAAAATAATGTGGAATTTGAAAATGTTGCTGTATTGAGATTTGAGAACTGATTTTGTTGGCCCATATAAAGGACCATCTAAGAATTTCATGTACTATAGGATTATTTCTTGGTTTTGAATACACTTTGTATTGGATGGATGTTTTAATTTCAATATCAGAGTAGCTTTAAAGGTTAAAAGTAACGTTTCTAAAATATATACAAGCTCAAAAGCAATGTTTGGTTATACAATGCAAACCTGATTTTTTTTGTCAAAGTTATATAAAATTTAAATGTTATTCTCAGAATGTCGATGAAGGAACTGTTAGACTGCAAACATCCTACAGCGTGGATCGAGTTTGAAAAGGGTCTCATTGATGAGGTATAGTTTGACATTATTCATATTAATATTTTTGCATCTTTGATAGTTTGAACTAAATCCTTTAACAGGTACGGTATATTCGTTTAAAGTATCTTAATTTTTTATTTATTTTTTGTTTTGGTGATTATAAATGACATTTATTTTGATTCTGTTTCATTAATCAACAATGAATCATCATGAATATAATATTTGAATCCACCCCTCTTCTCTATACAAAAGTGGTGTTTATGATTTATCACAATGTACAGAATATTGTGGATCAATTTGAAATTTGGTTTTTTTATTTTACGTTGTAAAAGAGTATATATATTTTTTCCAGAAGGAACTAGCAAGGATATTTTTCAAAGATGGAAGACATTTTAACTTGGAAGGTAGGTTATAACATATTTACAAATCAACAAAATATCAATTTAATTTATAATGATTGTCCCGAAAGTTATTCTCATTCCATCCAGACTCTTTGCATTATGATCCACTTGAATTTATTTATCAGCTATTAATATATTATTAGATCTCCTTTACCCTGTAATTTTTTAATAATTACATTTCATCCCCCTTCAGGCCTCAAAAGTTGTATGTATCAAGGATACTCGTATATAGAAGGCGTTGAAGAACTTCTTAGTATGCTGAAAGATAATGGCTACGAAATGCATGCTTTTACAAATTACCCAATATGGTATGGCTGAATTGCAAGGTTTGTCACATACTTATTTGTCAAAATATATAAAACCGTTTATTATTATTTTATTAAAAAGAAAATTTGTCCCAGTGATAGTAAATTGTTAACAAGTCATGTTGATGAGTTTCATTGAGATGTCACGAAGATTCACTTTACGTGTTTGTTTTGTAGGTATAGAATGATTGAGGATAAACTGAAGCTTTCCTCTTATTTATCTTGGACATTTTGTTCATGCATAATTGGTAAGTATAAAACATGATTCACATTAAATTATTTGCTTTTTAGATTTTAAGTGTCTATGATTATTGAGTGGGTTGAGTAATGGGACAAAATTAGTTCAGGTAATGATTTTGGTGCATCTCAAATTCTGTATGTCGTATACATAAACAAAAAAATTGTTCAATAAGTTATTAATTTGTTTTTGAACTTTATGAGAGGCAAATAAATATTGTTTTTATCATTTTCATTATAAAACATTAAAAAAATTTATTGTTGATAGGAGTTATGGCAGTTTGTGAATAAACTAATAGGGAGGTTTTATTGATTTGAACTTTTGAAGTACATTTTGGTAAGTTACAACCATTTGCGTGTTTCTTTTTTAGCTAATATTTTTTTTTTACTCTTTCGAGCGGTTAGATAGAAACCATAACCCGAATAGGCCGGTAGACCCTTTTCATAAGTTTGCCACCCTCTTCGAAAATAATATTTTTCTGTGAACATCCCACATCTTTAAGAATATGTAAATTTCAATCTTTTGTTTCAAGTGTTTTATTAATATCTTTCTTTTCAATCTTGGTTCAAGAAAGTCAAAATGATTATCTATTACAAATCTCATTTGTTTCCATGTTTGATGCTATACTTAAATTCCCTTTTTATTAATAGGAAAAAGAAAGCCAGATCCTCAGTTCTATTCAGAAGTTTTGCAGCACCTTGACACCGACCCACAAAATTGCGTCTTTATTGATGACAGGTATTATAGTTATTTAATTTCCTAAATGTCAAATAACATGCATGTTGTGTTCATCTATTTTGTTTTATGTATTTTTTTGTTTTAGAAATTTGCTAAACACTCAAAACTAGAATAACATAACGATAACTTAGTTGTTATCCATAACCATAAGGGTTATGTTTATCAAATCCCTTTATTTATGTATTTTCAAGTAAATTTTGTCCTTATTCACCTGTTAAATTGAGTTTGGATTGATTAATCTTGTATTGGAACTATTTACATGCTATATTAATCCTTATTTATTGTTTGTAAAATAAAAATGATCCGTTTTTTTTGTTTATAACATCATTAATAGGGGTTTGGATTTAAGTTAATTTACCTAAATCATAGTTTCTATTTTAAAGAATGAACAATTTCATAAATCATATATGTACACACACATTTAAAAGTTAATTATTTTTTATTTTTCTTTCTAAATTCCATAGAACTCATTTATCCTTCTATAACACTATCATATTTACCAATTTTATAGCAAGTAAAATAAAATATTTCATTTACAACTATCTATTCTTATGGGGGCTAATTGACCTGTTTGTCTGCCTTTTTCATTCTTATATGCAAACAGGTCAAATGGTTCGAGCATGTCAAACAGGTCAAAAGACATGTGAAATGATTTATATGCATAAGACTAAAGACCTCCTAAATCACTTTATCTACAAAAGTAAAATTAACTTTTAATAATATAGTTTTTTCAAATCATATTTAACATTTAGCTAATTAAATATTTAAAGAATAAAAAAAATGACGCCAGTAATTCACTCTTGGAAAGTTGGGCTGCTATCTCTATAGTCATATTTACCATCTTTTTGTGTTTAATAGGCAACATGATGACAAAATTAGAGCCTTGATATTATTTTTAGTGATGTTTACTATATTTTTTTTTTTGTTTAATGTGCAACAGGATGAAAAACATAGAGGCTGCAATAGAAGCTGGCATAATTGGTATCCATTTCAAGAACGCGGTTTCATTGCAGCATGAACTCTCTCTTTTGGGCATCACATTTCAAAACAGCAACACAAAAACGCATGAACATGGGATATAGACACGTCGTTTTTAGGACATTAGGGTTATGATTCTTTTGATGTATCTTGACAGAAGTATATATTCTTTCTTGCTTTTGCCGTTACAAAAAGAGATATATGTATAAAGGGCCGGGTCCAATTGGTGCATTTGGTGGTTCTATTATAGTCTAATCATTGGAAGGTTTAAAATTTAAAGTGGTGCAATCAAGATTTGCGGGTTTGAGTTCCATGATATTAGTGGACAATGTTGTCGATTTAAAGGTAGATTAGTTTAGGTTGGTCTTAGGAAAAGGAAAATTAGAGTTTAATAATCGTCGTTAATTTACATTCAATTTTTATTGGACAGTTGTGAATCAAATGAGAAAATGTATAAAGAAACCTGATTAGAAAAACGAGTGTGAATTAACGATGATTTTGATAATAAGAAATATAAATGAAAGGTGTGATTATTATTTGTCAAATTGCTAGTATTAGTTATTATTAACCAATGAATGATAGTTTTGGTTATTAAAATCTAACTACCTTTAAAAAAAATTATTGGAAGGGTTTAAAAGTTAAAACTCAAAGTCTCAAAGTCCATTTGTTGTAGCGAAAGTGTAGGGGTTGAAAGTGAAACGGTGTAATGCTTTTAATTGTTTTACCTTTTTAGTTACTAAAGGGCCGAACAATACCTTTTAGTAATAAGATGTCAAGGTGATGTGTATCATTTAGAAAAAAAAATGTTCAAAAAATGTTCAAAAAAGTTCAAAGTGAAACGTGGTGAATTACCCGATTCATTTTTATATCCTGTGTTTGTGTGTTGGAAACTTCTACTTTAAACCTGTTTACATATTGTTTTCAACTTACAAATTTTACACAAGTATAATTTACTAAAAAATAAAATTTTTAAAAAAGTAACTATTAGATTAAAAAACATACTACCCTTTCAAGACGATAAAAGTCATCTAAGACTTTCAGAAAAAGAAATTCACCCAAGTGGAGATAAAAAATAATCGAGCTCACGTGGATGAGCAATTAGACACTTAGACTACAAACTAAAAAGTCGTATTAAAAGTGTAAAAAGTCGGGTTAAACGAACTCCGATTGACCTGATTCTGGAGGCGTTAGAATCGTCTCGTCAGACCCTAAATAAACCAATTTTGGTTTAGCTTTTTGGGGTTTAGATTTTTACTTATAAGGTTATATTTTAATTTAGCTCATTTTGTTTAGCTTTTGGAGTTTAGTTTTGAGCTTTAACTTTATGTTTAGGGTTTAGCTTTAGGATTTAGAGGTTTAGCATTAGGGTTTAGCTTTTAGGGCTTTAGATTAGCTTTTAAGGGTTTAGATAAAAGTTTTTAAGGTTATATTTCAATTTAGCCTATTTTGTTTAGCTTTTAGGGTTTAGTTTTGGGGTTTAACGTTATGTTTAGTGTTTAGCTTTCGGATTTAGAGGTTTAGGGCTTAGCATTAGGGTTTAGCATTAGGATTTAGCTTTAGGATTTAGCTTTAGGGTTTATCTTTTAGGGTTTAGGGTTTAACTTTTAGGGTTTAGGGTTAGTTTTTTTAAGATTTACCTTTATAATGTAACTTTAGGGTTTAGGTTTTAGGGTTTAGCTTTAGGGTTTAGGTTTTTAGTTAGGGTTCGACGAGACGGTTCTAATGCCGCCGGGGTGAGGTTAATCAGAGTTCGTTTGACCAGACTTTTTACACTTTTTATCCGACTTTTTAAACTTTCTGCATTTTTTCTCCTTTTTAGAATAACCTCACCCTATATATATATATATATATCTTTTGTCAAATAGATTTAGAGTAAATTGTCAATTTCGTCCATATGATTTGGACACAATTGTCACTTTTATCCAAAAAGAATTTTTTATCATCTGAGTAGCTATCATTCCTATTTCTTGCCATTTCAGTCATTTCCACTAATACCGTTAAAAAACAGCCGTTAACATAAGTGGTAATATTGTCTTTCCAATAAAAAGTTTCTATATTGTCATTTTCATCCAAACTTTATATTTAACTTTTTTTACCCCTTTTAATTTGTTTACTTTTTTTTACTCATTTACCCCACTTTTTTTTTACTATTTTTACCGTTTACCCCACTTTTTACCGGGGCAGATCTGAACCGTTTTTTAACCCATGAACCATTTCTCAACATCATTCATAGTGGTGGAAATGGTGTTGGGATGGCGAATTGAAATTCATAAACAAGAACAAGACCCATATATTTATTCATGTCAAAGACATCTAAGCTAACATATAATAAATTCATGTCGTGTCGTATCGTATGGTATGGTTTGGAAATTGAGGCATTCACTACTCGCCAGTATATGTTGGCTCATCTGTGTCCCGATCTTGCTACACCAGTGTATAAACAAACCGAAATGTATATCAAGGGACCTCAATTTCAAGGAATGGTCAAGTCGGCCAATCCTACCACTATGCATCAGGTGGTGTGTCTAGCACACAAGCTCACTGATTAAGCAGTCACGTTGTGCACTCTGCCCAAACATGTGACCGACACCAAAGCTCAGGGTCAAGATGGTAATAAACAAAGAAGGGTCAATAATAATAACTCTAACTTCAACAGGAATTACAACAACAACCAATCCCAGCAACATCAACACAAACAGAATACCATACGATACGATACCATACGATACGATACGATACTATACTATACTATACTATACTATATCATACTATATCATATCATACCATACCATACCATATCATACCATACGACACGACACGACACGGCACGACACTGCACCACTCTACACCACACTACACTACACTGCACTATGCTATACTTTATACGATACTGTACTATACCATACGATACCATACGATACGATATTATACGATACGATACAATACGATACGATACCATACGATACTATACTATACCATACGATACGATATGATACGATACTATACGATACCATACACTATACGATACCATACGATACGATATTATACGATACTATACGATACGATACGATACCACGACACGGCACGGCACGACACGACACGGCACGACACTCAAAGCTAGAATTCCATAATCAAACAAGTAATTGATCAGATGGTGGTTCGAACAGGTCAAACAGGTTTCAGAACCTCCAAAATTACCTTATCAACAATAGTTTCACACTCTCCAAAATTACCTTATCAACAATAGTAAAATTATCTTCGTAATAATATTATTTTTTAATTATCTTTAATATATTCTCTACTTATTAATTTACCATCGTCTTATGTACAGTAACTCTTCTTTTCACACATTGGCCACAACAGTATTTAGAGTTTGGGTTTTTACACTTTCTTCTCTGTTTGAAGCGTGTTCTCCTCCTCCCTTCCAGGTTTTCTTCTTCCTCACTTCCACTTTTACCACTTATTACGCTTCCTCCTAATTCTCGACCTTCTTTCTGCTTTGCTATCTTTGTTGATCAATTTCATTATCAGAATGGTTTATTCTGGGCTGGATTATCGTTGTTTAAGTGCCTGATTTTGTCCTTCAAAGGTGGGTAAACATATTTCACTCTTATCATTATTCGCTGATATGATTAGTTTTCCTTAATGCATGTGTTTTGGTTGTTTAATTTTTCACTTTCCTGCTTATTTTTTGAATGTCTTTTGTCTTTTCTTGTGGATTTCGGCACTTGTGCTTTGGTTATTACTGCACACGGTTTTTGGTTTCCACGTTTAGGATTTGGATTTTAGGTGTACAATGTTTTTTGAGGATTATGTGGTTTATGCATACCAGATGTTTGTCGAAATGCCACATACAATTTTCACATTTGTATCTGCATTGATTTTTTTGTATCTTTACACATTAGTCAAGCTCCACCTGTGATAACAAATAATGCTCTATGCCTCTACAATGAAAGTGTGTGGTCTTAATAACTTGAATTTAACATTGGTAAAGGAATGTTCTTTATTGATCTTTTGAACAGTATAACTCAAAGTTTGATTCCCATTGTTAGATTATAAAAGTCTGAATATGTGCAGGAATTGAATGGCTACTGAGGTTGTACGGTCCAGGGGAATCGGCAATAACCAACCAAAGAGGTTGGTGAGAGACAGATCCAAGGCTATTGCACACTTCAGGAGGTATGATTGGTTAGTTAGAAATAATTGGTGTCAATATATTATATCCACAAAGTGAAATTATAAATATATCATATTGAATAAACCTTGATCTTTATTAAAAATAAAATTTAAGTTGGAGAAAGTTCGCTACCCATGGTCACAAACTTCCAGTTTATACAAATTATTTTAAAATATTCCCTACAAACAATCGATAAATCTTCAACCACTCGATTTGCTTGCATGCTTCGTTTACTTCAAATTGGTAATTTTTCGGTTGTCAATTGAAAGTCTTTTCTCGCATCTGTAAAGCTGAATTTGCTTTATTTGTTTAATTTGCTAAATTCATGAATATTTTATTATTTTCGCTTACTCCATATCAGATTTTTTAAATTCATTGAGTTTCGTATAACGAAACCGATTTTCAGTTAGTACTCTTACTTTGAACAACGAAAATTCATTTTTACATGTTTAAAAGTACTAAAGTAGTTGTATGGTGTTTATTGATATGAGAATTTGGGAGTAAAGCTTGGATCTTTGTTTGAATTAGGCCAAGTTGTAATGTTTTGGACCTGTTTTGTAAATCAGATACACTTTTTTATTTTTTTGGACTTTGATCTAACAGGACATTTTAACGTCTCAAATTGGATTAAATTTTAAATTTAGAGGGAAGTGGGGAAATTAGTGTTTTGTTTGTGATCCATGTAGGTCATCATGTAAATTGGTACTGTCATTATTTATGTTCTGCTTGACTCTTGAGGTAAAAATATATTCTTTATCCTTAATAAGTTGATTTTAACTTTTTAAGTATTTGAGCATTTCAAATAAGAAGAATGAAAGGTACACATAATTTTTTTTTTCTAATGTGAATACCCCACTTTTGCTTGCCTGAATAACTTAAGCTCTATTACTAATAATGAAATTACAATTAAAAATGAGGTTACTTATATAAATTCAGTGTGTGCTGATCAATTCTTACATAGAAGAGTGTTCCTTGAATATTCAAATCGATTTAATACATTATCTGACATTGGGTTATGTGGTTCATTTTGTTTTGTATCAGATATAGAGTAATTAAAGATAAAATTTTGAGCTTTAGTTTCACTATAATTAATTTTTTTAGTCAAGTAACAAGTTTGCTAAAAAAACTATGCAAATACATGCTAGCTTCTTTCAGTGGGGTTCGTGTTTCATGGCTAATATCTTGAGAATTTTTTTGTTGCTATAACTTCGGTTCATCCATAATTGTTATACATTTAAGTGCTTCTCCTTTAGAAATATTAATAATAGCTTGGTGTTTAATTAAAGGAAGAATACTCGGAGCATGCATGAAAGATATGAACATGTCGAATAAATATTACATTCCTCAATTATACTATTTGTAGGTGCCTGTATTGTTTAAACTTTTTATATTAGTATCACATATTATTTTAGGTTTCTTTTGTTCATCTGATCTATTCATGAAGATTTTTATCCAATCACATAGAGAGGCAAATAGACGCACCTTTGTGATAAGAAATTTGAAATCGTCAACCTGGTCGACAGATAAAGGCCATATGAAGATATTCTAACTAGAGCCCTATAGTGTTCAAAGTAAACTGCATTTATGACATCAGCACAACCGCAGCAGAGGCCTCTCAACCCACTTGACAATAATATTTCATTTCTTGCTAGCTAATATTTATAAAATAGTTTAGACATGGTTGAGGCATGTAATTTGGCTCCATATTTTGTATTTATCAACTCTTTTAGAATAGTTTGCATTCTTAAATAATATTTTTATCAAATGACTATTTTATTTTTCGGTCAAGATCAGGTATCATTCCTGCAATTTATGTGGGGAAACAAACAAGGAGCTCATGTGGCTTACAAAAAGATAAGAGAGACAGAGAAGGGAAGGTATCATGTTTAAATTTTACTTTAAAGGACAAGAATCTAAAAAAAATTATCATGTTGAAATTTAAGGGCAATGCTCCAAGACTGAAAGAGAGGGGAGTTAGGAGAGTTCAAATTGGCTTCGTCGATGAGTGTGACTGCATATACTGTTGGTAAAACTTATGTATCCATCATGTTGCGAGTTTTGTAAATATAAACAATTTGTAGTACACATGTTATGACTTTATTTTATAGAGGTATGGGTGTTTAGTGTAAACAGGGGAACCGCGTCGCAGCGCGGGCGCTGAAAACATCTAGTTTCTTTAAAAATGAATTGCAACATATACCATAATAGCCCAATTGCCATAAATTTGTCTCTTTACCATAATCGTTAAATTTAAAACTATTACCAAAAGTGTGATGCACGAGGTTGGGTATAAAAAATTATGAAATTTTATTGTATTATGCTAAAAGGGTACTTATGACATTTTGAAATGAAAGATAAGAAATGTTACATCTACAAATTTATCCACAAATACAAATTTTAAATATCTAAAAACGTATTTGAACAAAACATTGTGTCTCAATCTTGTATAAATAATCGACATCAAGGACATGTCAAATTTACTCCCATAATATACAATATAACATATAAACATAAACATTAGTAAAAAAATCAAATAATGCAGAAGAGTATGGTTTTGCTTATGGGTTTAATTTTCGATTAAACCAAAGTGTTGATACCCGCAAAACCATATGATTTTGATACTTGAGAATGTAATTCATATATTTGTTCAAGATTGGTTCAACCCGTCGCAATCATCCCCTCATCACTTGTCTATCTCTTTTCATATCCTTCAACATCACTTGTCTATCTCTTTTCATATCCTTCAACATCACTTGTCTATCTCTTTTCATATCCTTCAACAACTATCAAATTCAGGTGAACATACTTCAAATCCATCATAGATATACAAATTTCTTGGATTATATTTTGGTTTATAATTGGATTTTTTTAAAATTTGTTTCGGACTTCGGTTTATATGTTTTGAAGCTTTATTATGGTTTGTGTTTCGAATAGTATGGTTACTTTTTGGAACAATATGTTTTGAATATCGAACAGTATATTTTTTTTTGGAACAATAGGTTTGTTAATTAAATATTATTTAAAATTATATATTAAGTCCATGTCCTCAAATTTAAAAAAATAGAAAAAACAATAATAAATGACGCATCAGCATTTAACCTATTTAGTCAGTGAAAATACCTCATTAACGCATTAATTGAAAGTTAAGTGATTACACTTAGATAAAAAAAAAAGTTTGAGTGACTAAGTTGATAGAGTTTGAAAAGTTGGTATTATTTTATAGAGTGTTACTATTTGCACCAACAGTGCATTAAATGTGATACACCACTCTAATAGTAATTAATGTCTTTCATTAATTATTATCTATCTCTTTTATTTCTACATTGAAATTGTTATTTACTTATTTTTAAAGATTTTATTAAACTAGTGTTTGTGTAAAAAGTATTTACCTTGAATTTATTATATGACAAAATAGCTAGGTATATCTCGTGAAACAAATCTATGTTTTCTAATATTTATAATTTTTCCAAAATAGGTGACATATTTGTTGAAAATATTTTTAATATCTCATGGGATAAAAAACACCAATTTATATTTAGGTCTTAAACCATAGTATATCGTAAAAGTGACAATAATTTTGCTATGAAACTTGAAAGTGTACTTTGTTGTAAAAAGGAGCGTCAAATAATTGAATATAAACAAAGGCGCAACGATAAACATAGTTTTAATAAAGAAAAACCTAAAAAAAATATTAAAAAAACACCAACAAATTATGTTTAAAAAAGAAAATAAAATTATTCAAACCAAACGAATATTTCCTTGATATTAAGATTTTTTGAGATTAAACTGAGTAAATTTATTTTACTTCAATATATTTTTTATTAAATATTAAAAATAATTTAACTTCCTTTTAAACATTTTTTTGTATTTATTTTGTATGAAACATTGATACTTTAACAAATGAAAAACATATTTTAATAATAAAATATAAAAAATAAAATTATATAGTATAGATTGGATGATTACAAAAATAAAGTCAAAGCTATTTAATGGTGTAATCACTTAACTTTTTTTTTTATCTTAGTGTAATCAGTTAACTTTCAATTAATGTGTTAATGAGGTTTTTTCACCGACTAAATAGGTTAAATGCTGATGCGTCATTTATTATTGTTTTTTCTAGTAAATAGAGTATGATGCAAATAGAAAAACCTTATTTTATAAAAGTTTCCTTAATTTAAGAAGCATATTATGGAAAATTATATCAAATGATATGAATTTTATAAATATAAAAAAAATTGTGTTGTTCTCTTTCATCCTTAGAATTCGAAACATGACAATCATATAGAATCTTTTTGACAAGTGTCAAATTTACAAGAAGGATGAATCTGGTGTTGACGCATCATCATATGTATTTTGCTTTATTAAATTGTATAGATATGAATTCAAGGATATTGGAGAAACTCGAAAAAAAATAATAATAATAATAACTATATGTAGTATACCTTTTTTAAATCATAGCAATCTATCTCAAAAAAATCATTCTAAAAAAATATCACGTGACATTTTTTCAATATTTCAAGAATTTTCTTTATTATTTAAATTAACTAGATTGATATTTTAAATTCTTTTATAATTTTTATATTATCTTAAATTATAAAATATATTTAAATTTGTTATTATCAAATTAAGTTCTTATCTTATATATTTAAAAAGGTAAATTACACTTTTTATCCATTAGGTTTGCAATACTTAACAGTTTCAGTCCACCGTTAACAGAAACGATCTCTAACGTTTCAAGTCTTATCAATTAACATTCCTAACGTTTCAAGTCTTAAATTTTTTTATCTATCACGTTTCAGGATTTAAGAGTTTTCGTCTATAACATTTCAAGTCTTAATAGTTTTCGTCCCTAACGTTTCAGGTCTTAACCGTTTTCGTCCCTAACGTTTGACGTCTTGAGCGGTTTTCTAACAAAGGTTTAATGACGAAAATTGTTAAGACTTCAAACGTTAGGAATGAAAACTATTAAGGGTAGACCAAAACTGTATATGTCTTGGAAATCTTAAAGAGGAAAATCACACGTATTCTATCTAAATTTTAAATTTTGACATTTGTTTAATTTGTATAATTATCCACTAAATTTAAGAAATTTACTTTTAAAAAGTTTCTAATGAATAGCTTGAAAATCACAAAGCATAGTTTATAGTATAAAAGTGTCAAACATTTAGGTGTTGTTTGTTTTCTCAGAGGTAAAATGGCTGCAGTTTGCGGACCACATCTGCAGACTTCTACACAAGAAGAGGTGGACCAAACCTTTGCAGTTTGCAATATGCAGACTGCCATAATAAACTGAAATTTAAATAAACAGAATTTTAAAACTAAAAAACGTGCTTCAACGTTGAAATTTGAATAATAGTTATAAAAAAACTGAAATAATATTATTAAAACCACACAAACACATTTTTTTAATTATTTATTCTATACTTTGCATTAACTGCTTAACAATTTCATCGTGTAGCTGAGTCATATATTCCTTATCTGATGTTGTACCATATGCTTTAAACTCGTCTTCATCAGCATCAACATGCACATGAATATATCTAAACGACACATTCAGCTGATCGTATTGTGTAATAACTCATCGTTCAAACTTTCTTTTATTTATAAAAGTATGTAGCGCGAAACATTAAATTGTGATGTTCCATTGTGTAACCAACGAGAATGGAGCCATCCTCTTCAATATAGGGAATCGTGTTTTCAAGACACCAACAACACGTTCAATAACGTTCCGAAGTTTTGCATGTGCATGGTTGAATTTTTCTTTATTTTCAATGCACGTTGCCGACGAAAATCGCTAAGCCAGTACCTAACATCAACTCATATTATTTAAAGTAAAATAATATAAGTAAAGTGGCATCAAAATGTATATTAAATATGGGCTGCGCTATTTGGACCCCCCTTTGACCACCCTCCCATTACGGGCCGTAGGGTGGCCTACGGGGGCTGTAGGGGGTCAACGTTTTTTTTTTAAATCAAATAAAATTATTAAAAAAAAATATGAGTAACGTAATTGAAACAATAGAAATATAAATGACTTAATTATAATAAAACTGAAAGTTATTTACATTTAATAAAGTTACCCCTTAGATTAATCATAAAATGAGAAATCATAATCATGTTTCCTTATGGATAATTATATTCCGATAGAGCTTGATGGCATCAGGATCTGTGGCGCAATGGTAGCGCGTCTGACTCCAGATCAGAAGGTTGCGTGTTCGATTCACGTCAGTTTCAAACCCTGTCGATCCTCTATTTTTCAACCCCTTACTCGTGTTTTCAGTTTTTACTCATTCCAGATCAATCGTGAATGTTGAAATAATCGTTGAAACTATCTTAAAACGCCCTCCAACTGTTTGATGAAATGGTAATTTGAATCTGTTACTCATTTTTCAGTTTAATCATCACTGGCTTCGATTGATTATTAGCTCAAGTTCGCGATCTCTCGTGAATCTTGAACCCTAATTCCACCGACTGTTAATCGTTGAAATGTTTGAAAACGCCCTCCAATTTGTTTGATGAAATGCTCCAATCAGGTAATTTGGAATCTGTATGATAGTTTCTTGTGATATAATTATCGTACGATTAATATCTTTCATAAAAAAGAGTGGTATATTGTATACCATAAAAAGTAGTTAATAAAATGACAAAGTAGTTAGTTAACCAACAATGTAGATCTTTAATCAATATTCCGAATTCTGCTCTCCATCCTCTCTCATTTTCATTCCAAAAGAACCCGACTTTATTTCCAAACATCTTCCCACAACTCACATTTTGATTGTTCAATCAACCTTTATCAATCTTTTTTTATATAATCATTAGTTTTTGATTCAGATGTTGCATCTAGGTTTTGGAAAAATGGGTCTAAATCCTCATACAATCTAGCTTCAGACCGCGTAAGAGGTTGGTAATACCAGGAAAAAAAGGAGATCATAGAAGGGTTATGAATATATGATCTGTTTGTACAAATTGGGACATTGAAATATTAAAATTGACAAGATGACTCAAGAGGTCAAAAATAACACGCCAACAGGTTCGTATTTTGTATCTTCGTGTTCATTTGCACAATTGCACGTATTCAGTTAATTTGTTTTCCGTTTTTAATTGTGATCAGAAAATAGAACGCGAAAGATGGTAGCCGATGAGGTACTTAAACACGGGAATACAGGAGTCGTTTCCACGATCTACACTTTTCATGACCTGGCTCACGCAACCGAAAACTTCAACCCCGATTTGCTTTTGGGCAAAGGCGGGTTTGGGAGGGTCTATAAGGGTCATCTTGGAGACAAAAACCAAGTATTGAATCTTTCTTACAACGATACCCTTTGTACATCACATAATGTTGTGGTTTGTGGTTTGATGTTCTGGACTCGTGTGCAGGTTGTGGCGGTGAAGCAACTCGATATGATCGGTGTGCAAGGAAACCGTGAGTTTTTAGCCGAAGTGTTGACACTTAGTCGTGTTCACCACCCCAACCTAATCAATCTTATCGGATATTGTGTGAATGGTCATCAAAGGTTGTTGGTCTACGAATACATGAAAAACGGTTCATTAGATGAACACATTTTTGGTAATATTGATTTTAACTAGAATACATATATATATATACACAACAATAGTTATTTAAAAAAAAAAACTATAATTGTCATAAGGAGGACTGACCTGAAATATTGATTTCCAGGTCTACTCTCCTATTTACCGTACTATTTTGAATTTTATTTATTTTCTTTATGTGTGAAGATTTTAATGAGAAAAAAGTATCACTAGAATGGCATACACGGATGAAGATAGCTAGAGGAGTGGCTAAAGGGCTTGAATACCTACATAACGTGGCCGATCCTCCGATCATTTATGGAGATCTAAAATCCGTAAATGTATTACTCGACAAAGATATGAATCCTAAGCTATCGGGCTTCGGGCCAAGTAAGATTCGCCCAAAAGAAGGAGATCATATCTCAACTAGAATGATGGAGACTTACGGATATTCTTCTCCTGAATATGCAACAACCGGAGAATTAACAACAAAATCAGACGTTTACAGCTTCGGAGTTGTATTCCTGGAGTTAATCTCCGGAAGAAGAGTTATCGATGACAAAAGACCAACCGGGGAGCAAAATCTCATTATATGGGTAAGTTCTTTTAAAAATAACATGTCTCTTGAAAATATTTGCATGTGGACCCCTTTATATTTATCATTTTAATTTTGTTTAAAATATAATTAATACATGACTTATATGCTAATATCAGTGTTGTAAAAATTAGCCTATGCGGCCTCCAGGCGCCTCGATTTTGGCTTAGGCGGCTGTCTAGGCGCTAGGCGGGTCTAGGGGGCGATAAATCGGTCAAAATCCCCAAAAATCAGTCAAGATTGGTTAAAATTGGTGAAATTTTGGATAAAATCAATCAAAAATGGCTAAACTCTATTAAAATTGGTCAAAATCTTTAAAGTATTTATAAAAATATAATTATTTTTATATATTTTATATAAATTTTGTATACATATGTTAATATATATATATATATATATAATTTTGAAAAGTTACATATAAAATTTCAATCCGCCTAGTTCTGATTAATCCCGATTACTCCCGATTAATCCCTAACCGGTACCTCACCGTCTAGATAGCGCCTAGCTCCTTCTCCAACATTGCATTAATCCCATATGAAAGGAGACAGACTAGTATAAGTACCATTTGAGAATAAATTAATAAAAGAATCAAGTTAATTGCTCCATAAAATTTGCTTTATTTAATATATTTTATGATCAAGATATATAGAAGTTTTAAAAAGTAAAAGTCGTGTGACCTGTTTGACCAGTCACATCTACGAATAATTCAAATAGCGAACACGAGTTTGACTCATATGATAAAAAAACAACATGACTTTGACTTGTCTAATAACGATTGATTGAGGTATTGAATTTACGTTGACTTGACTTTATATTCATATGTTTCCTCAAACATTATCATAATCGGCTTGCAAGATTTTTCGAGGTGGTGTATTGGAGTGATTATTTTATTGGTTTATGTTGGTGTTTTTCACTTCTTCTAGATGTTTCCATAATGGTGTATGTGGGTAAGTAACATCTTATTAGTTTCTTACTTTCTGGTATGATAACGTCTTTCTCTGGTTTAAAAAAAAAGTAAAGAATATACGTAGACTTGTTCATATATAAGAGCGTAAATTTATGAAACGAAATTTACGGGTTTAAGTTTGTTAAAAAAGAATTAGGTTGGGTCATGGATGTCGGTCGAACCAACGAACATGTCACCTAACCACGCAATATTTGTCTTAACCTAGCAAGTTTACGGGTTGAACCATTTAACCTATATAGCTTTGTATTATCTTTTTACATATGTTTTATATCATAACATTAAACCGAATGTGTTTGTGAAAGATGAGGACTAAACCATCTTGTGAATGGCACGGGAACGTGGTTCGGTCCAACTGGGAGGTAGCGCATTGCGCGCCAGTGAGATTCGAACTTGGGGCTCTCGGTTTACGAGAGCTTTAAGGATTGGCAAGATTGCCGTTGAACTATACCTTTCAAAAAAAAAAAATTAAAGCAGATGTACGAAATTTGCCACATCATCTACCATCTCATCTAGATGAGTTTTCCGACCCATAGTTGCAACTTGGAAATATTCTTTGTATATTATTAATTTAAAAAAAAAGGTACGAGAATTCAATGACGATCTATTATTTGTGGTACGTATGAGTTATGACTAGTAGGTGGTTATAAAGTTAGGAATTAGGAAGTGTCGTTTCTTAATAATTATGGTTTCATTCAAACAAGGCAACTTGATTTTTGAAATTATAATAGATATATTTGTCGGCAAATCAATAATTTGTGGGGGCAGAAATCTTCTAGCTTGAAACAAGTAAAATCGGCCCTCAGATTGCTTATCTTAAAATGAAGCATATTGTAGCCACAACACGACGAGTTGGCTGGTTTGGATGGAGTACGACTAATAAGTCACTTCACTTGTTATGTGAAGAAACTTGTAAAGTTAGATCTTTATGACATTATGTGAAGAAACTTGTAAAGTTAGATCTTTATGACATTAAAAAGCTTAAAATACAATTAAATTTATAACGTTTATAATTAATTAATTTTTACTATGAACTTAATTACTGGCCGGCTTCACGTGTCAGAATAAATCATGAGCGCTCACAAGCGATTAAATTAAATTAATGTTACTGTGTTTCATTATGAGTTGAGAACATTGACATTTGGGTCTTTATAAACTATGTGAGTTTTTTATATTAGGGGACACGGAGTGGAACGGGGAAAGGATCGGGGAAGCCGACGTGGAAGTCGGTGAAACGCGGGCACACCGCCCCCCCCCCCCCCCC
>WOUH02000012.1:1789158-1804174 GCA_009936405.2 Stevia rebaudiana
GTAGCATCTGATGTGGTCGAAATTAGGTCGAATTTTGCTGCTAATTAGGTCGAATTATGGTTAATTTTATCATTCAGCAGAGTCAGTCAGATACAGAATCAAACAGCCAAGTTTCAGTCAGAAGCAGACCCAGTCAGAACTTTTAACTGGGTCAGCTTCTGACTCAGTCAGATCATACTCAGTCAGATTTATCAAACAACCCCTTAAATTTAGGATTTGTCAAGCATTTCATATTTTACATGAATCATGACTTATATTTAGGGATTATCATGATCTTTTTTTTTAATTGTAACACATATACACTAACAATTTTAATTTTAAATGAAATAACTAAAGTTGTTTAGCCTATTATACAAGTCAATCTTTATTATATTTATAGGTTTATCATTTTTGTTTTAACAACTGAAAATTTTATTCAGCAGAAATAAAGACTACCAAGATGCTAGAAAGTGATATTACAACCCAAATAACACAGATACTACCACTCATATTGAATGAAACTCAAATGCACACCAATCATTCCATTCTATGCTAGCCAACTTTGCTCTATTTTGGATCCACAGAACACTCAAACTCTTTACCTCCTTGAACTGCCTTGATTGACTGATGGGGATGGTCTTTTTTGTTTGAAAATTTCCTCGTTTCTTGAATTCCAAATGCACCAACATGTCGTTATTATGATTCTTTTTAAACTTGTTGCATGTAGTGTCTTGTATAAGTTGAGCAGGTCTTTTATGTCAAAAGCAAAGACCGGGGAAATTTTACACCAATGTGAAATAAGATGTCATAACAAGGTAGTCACATGACAAGCAGTAAATTTGTGGGTTACTGATTCTTCCGCAAATTAACATAGTGAACATAGGGTTGAGCTAGCATATATGTTTCGTCTCACCAGAGCATCTACGGTAGGTTTATCATACCAGTCATTTATTTAGTTTCAGATAATTAAAAATTTAACGAGTTAATTAGTGAATAATCTAATCATACAATAGAACAAAGTAACATATTGAATCAAAGTAATTCAAGCAATTGAGACATGTATGGCATGCTAACAATTTTTAAAAACGAATTATATAACTTGAAAAAACCTTTGATTGAGGAACAAATTAACTTGGCCGAACAAAAAATGGTCACAGACTAACTCATCATCTTTAAAACCGATATCTACTTTAACAAAACCATTTCATTATGGTACTCTAGTAAGTGAATTATTCACCTAAGGTAAAAAACGGGGTAGTTAAGTTTTCAAATCAATGATGGGTTTGATTTCAAAGATGTTGGACTTTGACTTTGCATCCAAACTATCTATGAATGTTATATTTTATAGAAATTTCTTAATAATATGATCTCATTTAAAAACTCACATGTCATAAATTGTTAAGAAAAGTGAGCTGAAGATAATATTTTGCCGATCAACTCTATAATGGAACTCTCCAAAGTTGTAAACAACATTCAAGGTAGCTTCCTCATATTTATGTTAGTGGGATTCGTATAATTTAAGATTTGATTGAGAGTAACTGTGAGTAAAGAAGATAAAAACATCGGGGGGTATTCTTTGCCCATTCTCCTTATTTGAGGAAAAAAATATAAAGATGACTAGATGAGGTTCAATAAAGTAGAAAGGAAAGATAATAATATTATTTTATTATTATTGTGAATAAATAATAAAGTAAAGATAATAATAATAGAACTACAAAAAATATTCTTTAATTAGAAATATTATAATAACAATAAATATATCTAAGATTATGCGGTATACGAAGCTTGAGTGTGGCTTGAGTGAGCATTCACGTAGGAGAGAAAGTAGGTAAAGTGGTTGAGTAGAAATGTGGAAATGCATGAGGTGAGTAAGGGCTTGAGTGGGTAAAAAGTAGGGTGTTGATGTGATGTTTTGTGATTGGTAGGAGAGTAATATGTAATATTATGATTGGTTAGAAAAAAATGAAAAAAAAAATCAAACATTCAACCACGTCGGCACCCCACTCATGCCAACACCAAAAACGCCCCACTCACGCCCTAGCGGGGCGGTGTTTGGGCGTGATAGGGGCTTGAGTGGCTCAATCACGCCCCCAATCACATGTATACGGATATTTCACATTAACCTCATACCAATCACAAAACACATCAACACAGTATTTTTTATCCACTCAAGTCCCCACTCACCTCATGCGTTTTTACCTTTCCACACTCACTGAACTCACTCTCTGTTCTACGTGGTATGCCCACTAAAGCCCCGTATACGGAATAGTCTAATGGGAAAGCTATTCTGAATGCCGAATAGCGTATTTCTTTTGCCAGTCATCTCTCTGCAAAACCCTAATTACTTACGTTAAACCGATAAACCCCTCTCGTTTGCGAAAGATCAGGTCTGGACATCAATGGCTTCCATCATCAAGCTTCGATGGCTGAACACTTTTCATCGTCTTCAGTTCACTTCCTTTCGTGAATTTCAAGCTCGACATTTATCATCAATCCTAAACCCTGTTTCCGATACTCCTCTCTCCAGCAAAGAGAAATCACGCGCCGCTCTTTCTCTCCTTAAAACGGAGAAGAACCCGCAACGTATAATCGAAATCTGCCGAGCAGCTTCACTCACACCCGAATCCCATCTTGATCGCTTAGCATTTTCAATCGCCATTTCGAAGCTCAGTGATTTGAAATACTTTGACGGCATACGTGATTTCATTGAAGAGCTGCTTGAATCTCGACCGGATTTGAATAACGATAAGTTCATTTCTCACGCGATTGTTTATTACGGTCAAGCTGGGTTATTGGATCATGCCTTTCAACTGTTTGATAAAATGTCTCAACTGGGTGTTCCTCAAAATGCGAAAGCTTTAAATGCTTTGTTATTCTCATGTATGCTGGCTAAGGAATATGATGAGGTAAAGCGTGTTTATCTCGAGTTTCCAGCCAAATATGCGGTTAAGGTTAATCTTGATACTTATAACACTGTGATCAAGTCTTTTTGCGAGTCAGGTTTTTCAAATTCATGTTATTCGGTGATTGGTGATATGGTTCGAAACAAATGCAAGCCGAATGCAACCACATTTGGTACTTTGATTGCAGGATTATATAAAGAAAATAAATTTGAGGAAGTTGGAAAGGTGTTGGAGATGATGGGGAAGCATGAAGTCCCTGTTGGGATTGCGACATATAACACTCGAATTCAAAGTTTATGTAAGCTCAAGAAGACAGAAGAAGCAAAGGAGTTGCTTGATGGGGTTTTGTTAAGTGGGATGAAGCCTAATTCAGTCACTTATTGTCATTTAATTCACGGGTACTGCAAAGAGGGGAAGTTAAATGAAGCTAACAAGTTATTTTATAAAATGATAAACAGTGGGTTCAAACCAAGTAGTGATTGCTACTTTACATTAGTTAGTTATATGTGTAAAGCTGGTGATTTTGAAGCAGCTTTGAAGGTTTGCAAGCAGAGTATGGAGAAAAATTGGGTGCCAAATTTTACAACTATGAAGTTGCTTGTTTTGGGGCTTGCAAATGGTGCGAAAGTGCAGGAGGCAAGAGAGCTTGTTGGGCAGATGAAAGAAAGGTTTCCAAAAGATATTCAAACTTGGAATGAAATTGAAGAGAATTTACCCATATCTTGAGATGGTATGCTGTCAAGAACAGTATTGATAAACTGTATGAAAATGATATCGATCAGTAGTGTTTTTTTTGTTAAAATGAGGTTGCATTTTTGTGTTTGTTTATTAAATTAGATGTCCAACTATTTATTTAGGGGTGTGAGTTGATGACAAACTACCCGGAGATTAAATTTTGATGGGATTGAAGGTTGTAAACGGGGAGAAATCACAACTAAATGTTGGTATAATTCAAAATAGGACTGAAAATTTAATAAATATGTCAGTATAATCACAACTTAATTTTATATATGCCCTCGATATACACAAGTGACTACATAAACAATTTCTTTGCAAATTCTCATGATGGAAAGAAGTCCCTTGATTTTGGTTCTCCTTGAGGCCGGACATCCATCAAAATCTAATTAATTATGAACCTTTCTTTCCTTTCGATGTTATAATTAATGGAGCTAGTTTCTTCTGCGTAATAAAAGACTGCATTTGCAAGTCAAACAACTTTTTTTTTTTTTTTAATATTTGAAGGTTTTATAAAGTAAAGACTCTTCACAATCTTGTGTTAGATTAATTATGTCATTGTTCTTACAGGTAGACTATAATTTTACCGAAGTCAAACATGTTCATCCCTTATTCTCATATTTTATTTTCTAAAGCTTATGTATTATTAAAGTTATAAATTCACACTACAATATATTGTAGTTTTGTATTTTACTTAAATTATAATATTATGCACACACAAACATATGCTTTTTCATGTATATTCATTTACCGTCTTAAAAAAAATAAATATAAATGGATGAAATAAGAGAAGCAGAAAAAAAAATTTGGGTTTACAGAATTATTCTAGTACATGCTTTTGAATTTTCTTGAATACAGTTTATTTAATAACACGCAGTTCTACTCGACCATCTTCAAGCTATTTATGTTCAATACTGAATCCATTGCGCTCCAACATGATACTGAATCCATTAGACAAACACATAAGACATATGGATCTGTGGCGCAATGGTAGCGCGTCTGACTCCAGATCAGAAGGTTGCGTGTTCGATTCACGTCAGGTTCATTTTTTATAAACTTATTTTTTTTGTAAAAAAATTAAGGTTGGTGATGGGTTTTTATTTCAAAAATAAAAACATTGGTCGTAGGACCATGCCCACCAAATGACTGACTTATAAAATGCCCCAACTGCTTAGTAGTAAAAAAACTTAAATTTCTGGCCTTATCTTGGTAGTTTACTTTTATGTATTGTTTGGCTGTAATGAAAATTAGCCGGTTACGCAATAGCCAATAGCACTTGTTTATTTTATTTCAAAATTTTAATTAAATAAGCTATAAATTTGATTTCTTTTATTAAAAAAGTTGTAAGAGGCTAGGCAATATGTTAATGTTATGATTATTAAAATACAATTTGGCTTTTACTTATTATTTTAAAAATATTGCGAATGATTAGCACGTCACTTATATTTGTTGTTCAAAAATTAATAAAATGAAAGCAGTTGGTTAAACAACAATATAGATCTTCGATCAACCTGTATCCCAAATTCTTCTCTGTGTCTCTCCTACCCTTTATCCTCTCTCACATTTGAATTACAAACTCTAAACCTGGCCACGACACATGATGAGCATTCTGTGCCTAATACCAAGAATGGAGATATAATTCTATATATGTGAGACAAGATGACTCAAGAGGTCGAAAAACAAATGCCAACCGGTTAGTATTTGGAATTATCTTTATTATTTTTTCAACAATTAATTGACATAGGTTTTCATTTGTATAAACATGCAGAAAATGGGAAGCAAAAGATGGTGGCCGATGAGGTAATTAAACACGGGAATTCAGAAATCGTTGCGGAGGTGTACACTTTAAAGGACCTGGCCCATGCAACCCAAAACTTCAACCCGGATTTGCTTGTGGGCAAAGGCGGCTTCGGGAGGGTCTACAAGGCCCATCTCGGAGACAAAAAACAAGCAATACATCTTTCTTGTTTATAATATCTCCAAATAATATCTTCTGAATTTATTATAATAAATAAATCTCTGCTTAGTATATTATTTTTCTCTAATAAATTTTAGATGATATCGTGCAGGTTGTGGCCGTAAAGCAACTCGACATGATTGGAGTGCAAGGAGGAAACCGTGAGTTTTTAGCCGAGGTTCTAACACTCGGTCGTATTCACCACCCGAACCTAGTCAATCTTATTGGATATTGTGTAAACGGGCATCAAAGGTTGTTGGTCTACGAATACATGACAAACGGTTCATTAGAACAACACCTGTTTGGTAATGTGAATGTGAATATAGATACACAATAGGTGTGTTCTCTTAGCATTAATTTGACTTGATTTTATTTTCCCTTTTTTCTTTTAAAGATTTGGATGAAAAGAAGTCACCACTCGATTGGCATACGAGGATGATGATAGCTAAAGGAGTAGCCAAAGGACTACAGCATTTGCATGATGTGGCTAACCCACTTATCATTTATCAAGATCTAAGCTCGTTAAATGTATTACTTGACGACAATATGAAACCCAAGCTCTCGGACTTTGGCCCAACCAAGTTTGGCCGAAAAAAAGGAGATGGTCATATCACGACTAGAGTGATAGGAACTCAAGGTTATTCTTCTCCTGAATATGCAAAGACCGGAGAATTAACGGAAAAATCAGATGTCTATAGCTTTGGGGTTGTATTTTTAGAGTTAATCTCAGGAAGAAGAGTGATTGATGACACAAGAGTTGCTGAAGAGCAAAACCTCGTTATATGGGTAAGTAATCTTTTAAAAAAAACACAATATCTTATCAAAGATATATACGCGTATATAAAACCTACTAAAATGAATCCCTATTTATGTATTTGATTTTTTATTGTCAAAACTATAAGTCCAAAACCAAAATTTGACATGTATGATATGTTCTCCATCGTAGGCAAAACCTTTGCTTAAAGAGCATAGTAAGATTCCGATGGTAGCTGATCCATTGCTAAACGGGAACTACCCGATAAAGTGTTTACATCAAGCCGTCGCAATTGCATCAATGTGTCTACAAGAAGAAGCAAGCACGAGGCCTTACATTAGTGATGTCGTTGTGGCTCTTGAGTACCTAGCCACGGTTCAAGATGAACCAAGTCGCGTTGATGAGTAGTCAGATATTTACAGTTGAACTAACCACCAAGAAAATAAATGTACAACTTTGATGCATAAAGTACACTTTTAGTGCAGCATAGCTTAGCTAAAAGATGAATTTACCTTTTGTCAAAAGACTGAACATTTAAAGATGGGCATATATTATATTCTTTACAAGGTGAATACATAGATTTTGAAAACAAAAATACATGTGATCTTTCTCAAAATCTTTGATTAAACCTCAAATTGGTTAATGTCATCTTTAAGGTTTCGGTAACTGAAGCTAGGAATCATGCTCAACCTATGGTGGCGGCTCTCAGCAACATCTACCATGGTGCACATTCTAGGAAAAAACCTACCACCCTTCCTCTTCCCTTTTCGCAAGAATCCAAAACTATACCAGAATTTAGAACTGGTACCATCACCGCGATACTTGTTGTCAGGATTTATGGAGTTTTTGATCCCATGATCATCATCCCCATTACCACCGCTAGACTCAAGTCTTCTGAAATACTCTATCTCCTTCATCACAAGGTTTCCCACAGTACCGCGTGCCCCTATCTGAATTGGAAAGGGATCACCACCCGCCATTTTTTTGCCAGCAAGATGGTGGTTTTGTATGTGTGGGAAAAGGTTGCTTTTATGTTATGCACCTGTTTTGCTTTGTACATGAGATGCAATATTCTATTAAAATGGCCATGCCCTTGATAAAGTGAATGATGAGAGTTTATTACCTTTTGGCATAACTTATGCTTTTTGTATGGAGATGTTATGATCATCACTCATGACTATTCAAGTTTTATTCTTCCTACACTTTAATTGTGTCCACTTTTTATAAAATATGCAAACGTTTTATATAAAAAAAACACACACTTTATTCTAATAATTTTAAATTGACCTAGAAACCATAAAGCGGCTAATAATCTGCTCTATGAGAGCCAACTACAGTATAACTTGATCCAATGGCATACTATTCTTATCGAAGTAATACTGTGGATATTGCGGATAAATCTTGAAGAAATCGCATTCCTTTATTTACCATTAAAAATAAGTCCAACTTTTTTAATTAAAAAAAAGTTTGACTTCTCTAACAAAAAGACAATGTAAACAAATGAGATCGGCCACATGACATCATAAGTACACCCATCTCATTATAAAAGCCCTATAAAGTTGAGAAAAGAGATAGAATGGCATCAATTTATTGGTTTGCAGCCGGCTCTCTGACATCTTTGCATGTTTCCGATGCACAACTTTCTTACCCCATGAAACGCAATTGAATGGATTTCATGTGCCATGTAATGCCAAAATAGAAAATAACATTTTCTTATTGATTTAATTATTTTTAGAACAAAAGTCGATCATAAAACTTATTAGATTTTCTCAAAACATTAAAATTACTAAAGTTAGATGTGAGATGTTGAGGAGGGTAATTAGGGTTTCCCGAAAGAGGTAATAATGTACTAAAAAAGATTAATGATGAAACTGCTTTTAATCATGAAAATCAATTCTCCCATACCTTTTTCTCATGTTCTAATAATTACTTGTTTGAAAAGTAAATTGACCAACAAATGGTCTTTTACATTAGCGTCAAACTCCAATCAAACCTAGATATCAACTATAAAAAAGAAAGTGAACATCTAGGATTATGCATGGGGTATTACCATTATAAGCAAAACACCTTTTGTATGTATATAAACAACATAATAATCACATTTGCAGTATAAGCCTCAAAATTGCAATGTACCTCTTTATTATTCTATAATCTATATTCTCAGTCACAGGTTTGAAACCATTATAAAATACATATCTCATCTTTATAGGGCGGTTATACCCACCCCTTTATCTATAGTTTCTCAGGTGTATGTATTTGTATTACAAGTTAGGTTACACGAGGGAAATGACACGAATACCTTATGGTTGGATGAGAAGCAAGAGCTTGTTGCAAAGCAATGTTAACTCTAGCTCCACTCATAAATATGAGATCGTACAGGTGGCACACGAATCTTGACAGCTCATCTTCATCATCATCCCATACCAACATCCCTTTATCCGCGGTACCTTTATCGGTCTCACTGTCTTCCCAATCGCTTGCTGGGCTGACGGGTTCTGGGTATTCATCGTCATCCACCCCAATTTCAAACTTTGAAGATTCGTGAAAGGTGGTCAACTGCATCTCTTGGGGTTCCGATGATGGACATATAACAGCTTTAGCACCAGAGTCTAGGAAAGCCTTTATTAGAGCCGGTGAAGGACCATATAGGCATGTGCATATTATTATTCTATCCCTCCAAGCACCAACCTGCAACCAACCAACCAAAATTACCAACCAACAAAACTCAAGTATATGATTATGATGATGATTGGCATACATACCATCCAACGCACATCTTCAGGAGTTAAATGCATACAAGGGACTGTCCTGCGGAACATGTAGGCCCCGATTTCTTGGTCATCTTCCATTACCTTCACAAAAAAAATCAAATAATAAAGCATGGTATGATAAATAACAGAAGAAATATATATATATACTTGTGTTTGGCGTCCTATATAACGATGCACCACACCGCCTATCTGAAAATAAGGGCGACAGGCAACCAAATCAGAGACGGTGGAGATGTTGGTGATTGCTGATGTGTAGTTTCTACGCCGCCCTTTTAACATTGATAGCAGACTGTATTTGACATTCTGTATAAACTTGTCAGCCAATTCTCCTGGTTCCGCCACTACAAACACATCATTTTGCCAACTGGAACCACAGATCAAAACAAGGTTTTTACAAAAGATATATAGGTATATGTATATGTATATGTATATTTAAAATCAAAGTAAAAAACCTTAAAATGGAGCCAGTGGTATCGTTTTGGAGAGCCAAGTGTACAACTCCAACCTGTGGTGAGTTGTGTAACTTTTCATGCAATAACCGAACAGGAACGGACAGCTGTCTGGGCACTGTTGGTGACTCGGGAGGGGAAGAGGTGGTCCTTCCAGAATGGAATCCATCGAGGCTTAGATGAGGAACCGATTCAAGATCGGGGCTATAAAGAAGGGGGCTTGATGGGAAGCTTCCGGTGAATAAAGGTGATGTGAAGGGGGTTGGGGGCTTCTTGTTAAGCGTTCTTGCATTCAGAAGTGATAGTTTAATATTGTGATCAGAACAGAATGTTTCAAGTGAACGAGCATGGTTTCCAGAATCTGGGTTGTGAGAAGCTTCCACTAGCAAAACATTACGTCTCCAACCTAAGGAGGTCCCCTTTGCCTCTGGCAGCTTCTCATCACTATGGTTCAGCAGCAGTCTATCACAAACCTTTTTAAATGCACCACAATTGTTCTGGATATACTCATCTGTTGCTGCCTCTAACTTTAACCACACAGTCGGGTCCGTTTCATCCAGCTCCATATCACAACGTTCATCAACTGCAACACATTTTTATTTTAATTTAATTTAATAATAACCTACCTACCTACCTACCTAATTGTAGGATATTTATTACCTGGATTGAAACGAAAATAGTGTATTTGAGGAATCATAGGTAACAATGTGCTCAATGCTTCCTCAACCCGTTCAACTGAGCATGCACTTTCAATCAAAACCTGACCGGTGTCCAAGTAACGCCATCCACCTTTACGAGCCTATATATATTATATATAATAATTTAAAAAATGAATAATATTAGGGGGGTTCATATGCCTGTATAGATTCAGCTGCAATTTACCTTTGTTGGAACAGAACAACAACCAATTGAAACCAAAGTATCAATTTTCGCATCTGGCCACAGAAGCTGAGCTTCTCGTATTGCAAATATAGTAGGGTTATTTGCAACAATAGCACCATCTTGCCACCGAAGAACACCTGCATACATATATAGATAATGTTAAATTACAAAAAAAATAAAATAACCAAGTGTATGGTAGGTACCATCAGAGTAATCATCAAGATAATATGGAGCTGCAGATGATGCTCTTATAGCTTGCCATAACTCATGTCTACAACTTCCCATATAAGCACTCCTTTTATATCCACCAGTAGTAGAAGCATTTCCTGATCCATTATTTGTAGAAGAACCATTTTCTGACATCATCAAAGGCACTTCATGTGTGCCAGCTGGATACTATAATAATATCAACACTTTACAATAAGAAGCACATAGATAACAAATGAATGTTGGTTATAGCGCAAAAACAAACCTGATAGTTACGAAATATAAATGGCTGCGCAGGTGCCACATTGACTAATGTAGATACAACAAACACTTTAGGAATCCGTTTTACAGATGAATCTATCAACAAATCTCCATCCTCGTCAGCACACATCTCCTTCAACAACCTCTCAAACTGATCGGCACTGTGCTGGACAAAGTTGAAACTGGTAGTTTTAGTTGTGAAGAAAAAAGTTTAGGAAAAGGAAAATGACCTACTTTAGATCCATGTACAACAACTCTAAAACTTTGTGATGAGCTCTTGTAAAGCTGATCCAACTTTTCTCTCCAAGTTGCTGCTTCATTATCCTTAGGAACAGGTTCAGCAAAAACAAGTTTTCCTATGAACCACAATATTAATTAATACCCTTATACATATTTTAGATGATTTTTTTATTAATGGGAATTACCAAGATTTTTGTATATATCTTCACACTGCTCCAAAGACATGAGCTTTATTCCAAGAGCAACCGCCAGCATGCCGCCAGTTGATGTGCCACATATCAGGTCAAACATCTCATGTATCCGTTTACCGGTACCATTCTCAATTTCTTTAAGAATCCTGACAGTGGCAAGACCTTTCATCCCACCACCATCCATTGCAAGTATCCTCAAACCTTGCTTTGCGACCTGCCTTCCTTTGATAGCGCGTCTTAGATTCTCATTCTCCCCTGTATTAGAAAGACTTACATTGATTTAACAACTTTTAAATTTTGAAAATTATTTTCATCACTCAAACCAACCAAGAATTGCCAGAACACGAGCTGCAGCTTTGCTCACACGTTGCTCTGACGAAAGAGTAAGCCTCAAAAGAAGATCTCTTAAACTTTCAGAAGCAACAAGGACTTGCCGATTCTCCAGACAAAAAGCTAAGTTTCCAACAGATATTAAAGCTAACCTTTGTACCTAATTAAATCCTTGATAAGAATTTTTGAAAAACCAATTAGAGGTTGGTTAATTTGAAGGCAGGCATACCTCTGGATCTTTATGGGCACATAATAATTTTAATGACTTCATTACATCCTTGCTAAGCATTTTTTGGGCAACAGTATCAGAGACAAAACCCAACTTGCCCACAACTTGCAAAACTGATTTTAGTTCTTGTGGGCCGTTAGATGTAAGTACTCTTTTGATGGGTTGCATAATGTCACACTTCATCAACTGAAGTGCCACAGAAACATCTGAGGCAAGAGATGTGAGTGCAGAGCAAGCTTCCACAACCTTAAATAACAAATAAAATATAACTAACAAGACATGAACCACGAGAAATCATACAAAAAAGCCTCATTTACCACATGCTGGTCTTCACTGCTTATCATGCTTATCAGCTGTCTGACTGCATTTTCATCTTTACCAATGACTACACGGTTTCCTTCATCCTGCATCATCTTTCCTAAAGCAGATGCTAGCAACGGATGGTGACATGAAGAGAAACGAAATATCAGAGAAAAAAATGCACTCAGTTTGTGCCTTGATGCAACAAAGTAAGAACTGTTTTCCATCTGCAATCTCATCAAAAGTAAGTTACTTCTCAGAGTTAATAAATATTATTTATTATACATATGAAGCGTACCTCAATCTGAACGTTCACTGATCTAAGATGATCATCAGCTACAATACGGATATTTGCAAGAGAAAGGTGGCGGAGTTGATGCAAAGGCAAAATGTCAGGAAGAAATTCAAGCGGATTACCAAATAGCCTAAGAATACGTAATTCAGCCATGGCCCTGCATAAAAAACACAGTAAATTTTACATGGATTTAGGTATAAACGTCACTATAATAAAGATGATAACAACAATGGAAAACAAATTACAAATTAGGTAAAGACCTGAAATCAAGAAGAGGACGGATTAGCTTATTATGTTCAAGTGATAATTCCACAAGTCCAACACACTGCCTCAGTTCAACTGTGGTAATGTTTAAACAAGAAAGATGAGTCAAAAGCTCTAAAACCTAAATAAACAGCAAGCGTCTTCTCACATATTCAACAGAAGAAAAATATCATTTCAGAGTTAGAAAACTGTATAAAGAAAAGCACAAGTTAAAACCTGGTACTGAAATCAACATATTGTAGTCAACTGTGAGAACTTTCAGTTTTTTGAGAACCCCAAGCTCAGGTGGCAAAACTGTTAGCTTATTGTTATCAAGATATAGCTTTTCAAGAAGCGGCAGTTTGGTCAACTCTACTGGAAGCATCTGTAGATAGGTTCAATATTTGAGAAAATTATAAGAAATTTGCACAAAGTTTGCTTTTAATAAGAGCACCACAAAATTTAACCTCTAACAAGATACAAATTTCATGTCTTTCACATTTAGATCCTGTTAAGCGTCATATATACCACTTCTAACTATATCTAGAGCTTTTACTGTTGAAAGCTTGGTCTAAACTCTTAAAGTTGTAAACTTATAGACCCATTTGCTGCCATGAATACATGTCTAACATAAAGAAGCATAATTTCTTGATTACCAAATCCTGAGGAGTTTAGCTCAAGCAACGAGTTATTTGAAAGAAAATGGAACAACTTACCAGCAACCCACAGTTGCAGAGACTGACAACAGTGACATTTATCCAATGATCAGCACAAGACTCGACCCGTGGACCCTCGGCATGACCCGATCCGGAATCCGCAGCAAAATCGGACTTCAACAGCTTAGCAAGCACGCCCATCCCATCATTCTGCTGACCCGACCCACCTACCCGTGACATAGCCACCGCCCTAAGTGGTTCCCTCTGCTTCACAACCTTCATCTCCACCGCCACCATGTTTCCACTTCTATCACCATTCCTTTCCACTGGCCCATCAACCTCCACATCAGGTCCAACACCACTCGAATCATCACACTGCAGCAACCGGATCACAACAGTATCTTGCGGCAAAGGCAACGCCACCATAACCTGAGACTGAAGCCTCAAAGTCGCCTGATCTTCATCATCGCCGGCATTCCATTCCAGATCGATCCGTAACCCTAGCTCTTGATTATTGTTTTTCTTGTTATCTTGTGATGCCGACGATGATCCCGATGACGACTGTGGTGGTGGCGGCAAAGATGAACGCGTCTGGTCATCTAGTGCCTCCTCCGAACCATAATACAGAGATAAATGAAACACATCAGATGGCCGCTTCCATCCTAACCCCCACGACATTATGAGCTAGGGTTCTTCCCACTTCATCTATATACAACCATCCGTAAAATTATCAATCGTTCGAAAAATTTCAACTTCCCAACACACCGATTGAAAAAATTAGGGTTTAAGCAAGGTATTGTCGCAATGTATGATTATGATTACAACAAAATATGAGGGAAATTGAAGGGATCAAAGAATTAGATGAAAGAGCGGTTGCAGGCACAATAATAAAAGCGTGTTTGTATAGTAATTGCTGCATAAACATATAAATAATACGCATTCATGGATCTGGAGATTTCTTCATAATTGTAGAAAGAAAATGAGGTTTATATCTTGCGGTTGTTTGAAGGAAGAAGACGGATACTACGACGACGTCCTGTAAGATTGGCGACCGACTTCGACTTGTAATTTCTTTTCAATACTTTTATTATTTGAAATAAAATCCAAAGACTTAACTAGACTTCAGAATATCAAACAAATATAAGAAATAATTAAATAAAATTTTGAAAAATCTGCAACAGGTATCTTAAAAAAACAACATTAATAACGACCTATGTATACTCATATAAATTGTGATACCTATTTTCTCATATATTTAATACACGCAATTTATATTTACTCTCAAACTCTTCAATTAGAATAGTGAAAAGTACCAAAGACTTCTAGTTTAATGGTGCTAACGTGTTGCTGAAAATAATGTCAATTCCTAATAGTGCAAGTTGTAGAGGATATAACAGGAAATGGAAAAACTATTTGAAAATTCCTTGGATCAACTGAGAGGCGTCAAAGATTTTCAGATCAAACGAATTTGATGGTTCACTTCAAATGCTTTGATCGGATAAAACCCAATTGAAAATTTGAAGAACAAGTGTGAATTTCGTGTGAGGATTTTGAACCATAATGAATGTTGTCGATGATCAGAATCTGATCATATTCAATTTCGCATAAAACTGCCCTACCGGGGGCTGCCGCCC
>WOUH02000012.1:1804274-1829334 GCA_009936405.2 Stevia rebaudiana
CAATTTGTTGCACTAGTTTTACTTATATATATTTAAATACATAAGCATTCTAGTATAAAATTCAAGTACATGAAATATTTCGTATAACAGTACGTATAATGGAGTCGGAGTTTAGTTACCGGAAATTACGTGTTGTCACATAAACGCGTGGGAAGTTTTGGGTTTGAGATGGGTCAAAACGACCCAGATGGGTGAAGGAGACGAGTCCTTTGGGTCGTGGGTGACCCTAAAAATTGGGAAATGGGTGACCGGACGAAAAGCGGGGGCCGGCAGGAGTCAAACTCGGGTCTCCGCTGGGCCCCAACGTGTCTCGAACCACTGGGTCAGGGTGGTCCAACTTGAATGGTTTTAGTTTCTGATTTTATTTAAACAACCTTTCATACTAGTTCTTATTTCAAATGAAGCACACCGAACGGATTGATTCAAAATTGAAAGACATGTATGTTAAACTTCCCAATTGATTTGGGGGTTTAAGACCACAGATGATGACAAATGCGGGGATGGGTTTACCTTCGATTGAGTTGAAGTAAAAGAGTAGATCGAGTCTCAGTTTCAGTTCGTCTGAGAGGGTGTTGTTTTGGTGTTCGATCGAGCTTATATGATGTGATGGGTGTTTGGAACTGATGGCAAACGAAACATAGGGTGCTCAGATATGTTTTTTTTATACTCGTTTGACAATGGTTTGAAAATGATTCCCCTTGGATCCGGTTTCGAGCCCTAACGTTAATATTTGTCAGTTGTGATGTAAATCGGTCGAATTAAAGACGAAGGTGGACTCGAGAATCATCGGGGGTGGTGTACGCTTGTGGGATTCGACCGAGGTGAGGTTTAATGCCTGCATTAATGGCGATGGGCGGTGGGTGAAGAAGAAGACCCACGAACCCATGGATCTGGGTATGTGACGCGTCGCTATTCAAAAAAGAAGTATGAGTTTTACCCTGTTTTAGTCCCTTGTAGTCTTAAAGCTTTTAAAATTGACACCATGTGTCATTTAAAGTAAAAAGGGAGGTTTTTTTTATAAGTTTGGTCACAGATTTGTTTGGTTAATGATTTTTATAAATCTTTATTATGTTTATAAAGATTGGATATTTCCTTTAGTTATTTTATCACTTTTATTCTTAAAGTCATTTTCGTTAGAACTTCTAATTATGTAAGTTAATTATCTTTAGTTTATTTCTAATTAACAGGTGTTCAGGTAGATAAAAGTTCTTAAACGAGTCGAGCTCAACCACGAAGACAAGCTCCAGCTCTCCTACGTCAAAACAAGACGAGCTCGAGGCTTAGTGAGCTTAACTTGACTCATTTACATGCTAATTTAATAAACCAAAATCTTATTTCAACTTCAAAAAGATTATAAACCATAGGACATAAAACAATATTAAATAAAAACACATAATGTTATCAAGTCAAATAATCTCTTTGTTTCCAAAAGATCCTTAATTTGAGATAATTTTCTTAACTAACTTAACCAGATCTTTTCATTCATTATCATACTTTCTCCTTAAAAATATCGGAAACCATTATAGAATACATAATTATTTGCAAGGAGGTTAAATAAATTATTGCCGAAACAGGAAGGGGTATATACACCTATAACGTTCCATTTGTCTTTTTAATACGAGTATCAAGGGACTACTCACATCACTCTGTAATAATCTTCTGCAGATACAGAAACAAAACGTAAGCATCATACACATTTATCTACTGTCCATTCTTTCTTTCCCCTTCGTTTTCGTCCCTTTCAGTTCATCCAAAATATCTTTAGTGATGAAATTGGACTGTTACAAGTAATCAGTTTTGTTTGCAAATTAAGCATGTGATTATACAGATTCTCTGCTCACAAATATCGGGAATGTTCTTCGAAGCTTTGATTCAAGTCTGAAGCAATCTGCGCTTCTTCAATTCAATTTTCGACTTCATTTTCATCTTAGTTCTTCAAAATTATTCTGGATCTTGCTCATAAGAGTAAAGTTTTTTCTTGATTTGTTATTATTTTACATTAAAATAATTATCTTTTTGTGGAAACTCGTTTGAATCAGTCTCTTACAGGCAATTTTAGGAGACCCCTTGATTTTCTTGTTTGGTTTTTTCTTGAATTCTTTATTATTCCAATAATTGATTTTTTTTTTTTTTAATTCATGAAACAAAAGTTTAGATTTTTTATAATATTTATCATCATTCTTGCTATTTCTCAGCTAGTTCTTTAATTTGTAGCAAAATTTCAAGATTTTAGTTTCCCCTTTTCATATACTATCAAGATTTCCTGCAAAAGATCTTCAATTAAAGTTAACTTATCAACAATTATGAATTTCTTCAACACCCAGAACCGATTTTGTTCTTGTAACCAATAATTCTAATGATTATAGTGTTCTTAAACAGGAATTAGGAAGATCTGAAGTCAAATGGCAACGTTAGGCGATATTGGGGTTGCAGCAGTCTTAAATCTAATTACCGCTTTAATATTCTTGATAGCGTTTGCTATTTTAAGGTTGCAACCTTTTAATGACAGAGTTTATTTTCCAAAATGGTATCTTAAGGGTTTAAGATCAAGTCCTGCAACATCGGGTGCATTTGTAAGCAAGTTTGTGAATTTGGATTATCGATCATATTTAAGGTTTCTTAATTGGATGCCTGATGCACTAAAAATGCCTGAACCTGAACTAATTGATCATGCTGGATTGGATTCTGCTGTCTATTTGAGGATTTACTTGCTTGGGTATGCTACTTTGCTCCTATTAATTAATTAATTAATTTTATATTATTTTTTTCTTTTTTTTTTTGAAAGGCAAGTTTATGCTTCTAATTATTTGTTTAATTATTTTTGAGTTTTTTTGGCTCCTATTTAATTGTTTAACTATTTTTTAGTTTTTTTTTTTTTTATTGTGATGTGATTTATGAACATTAAGATTGGAGGCTTGATGAAGCATTGTTTTAGCATCCCAAAGGATGAAGGCCTGTTTTTGTCTTTTTTGGTTGATTATTAATTTTGTGGATTTTTTATTATTTTTTTATTTTTGTGGTGATGATTTCAATGATTTTACTTCAAGGGGGCGATTGGTTCATAATTTATTTTTGGGAATTTTGAACATGTCAAAGGTATTTTGAATTAGAATATGTCAAGAGAATTGTACTTGTTATGTGTTTAGTTGATAAACAATGCTTGGTTTGTAAATTTGTTAATGAAATTAGAATGTGGTGGAGAGAGTAAATATTCAAATTTTTTTTAATTAATTTTCTTCATCATATAAAACAAGTGATAAATATGTCACTTGAAAGAATTTGTGGAATCCAATTCCTTCTAATGTTCATATTCCAATTTCAATAAATCATTGTCCCCTAACATTTTGGGTCTTTTAGTTGATTGATTATGCTTTAATGACTACTACCATCTTTTAAATTTTGTATTTATTTATTAAAATGTATTTGATGAACATAGCTATAAAGGCTATTAGCATAATGTTAGTTTTAAACCATCTAACACGACTAAGGACGTTGTAACCATTTTTGCATATGCTTTAATCTTTTTATATATGACCCATTTGAGTAAAATGGGAAAAACATAACCTAAATCTATCATATTTAAAAATAAGGGTGAAATGTCTCATTTACTAAGTTGTGTATACAAATTCACTCTTGGCTATTTGAATGAATAAAGGCTTGTTGAAGGCAATTGTTTGCTAAATAAAAGTTTATTTTCTTATCATATATATTGTATTAATTCAGTATTCCATTATTTGTTTGTGCAGCTTAAAAATATTTGTACCCATACTCTTTCTTACATGGGCGGTTTTGGTCCCCGTTAATTGGACAAATGATTGGCTCGAGCAATCAAAAGCAACTTATAGTGCGATCGATAAGCTTTCTATATCAAACATTCCACAAGGCTCTCAAAGGCATGTAAACTAACACACACACATATACATAGTGTTGTAAAAATCGGCCTAGGCGGCCGCCTAGGTGCCTCGATTTTGGCCTAGGCGGCTGTCTAGGTGTTAGGCGGGTCCAAGCGGCCAGAAATCGGTCAAAATCCCCAAAAATCAGTCAAAATTGGTTAAAAAAGTCAAAATTGGTCAAATTTTGCTCAAACTCAATCAAAAATGGCTAAAATCTATTAAAATTGGTCAAAAGTTTCAAAGTATTTATAAAAATATAATCACTTTTATATATTTTATATAAATTTTGTATATATATGTTAATATATATATATAATTTTGAAAAATTACATATAAAATTCCAATTTGCATAGTTCCGATTAATCCCTAGGCGGTACCTCGCTTCCTGGGTAGCGCCTAGCGCCTTCTCCAACCTTGCCTAATATCTCTAATGATGTAGGCAAAACCTTTGCTTAAAGAACAGAGTCAGATTCCAATGGTGGCTGACCCATTGCTAAATGGTAATTATCCATTAAAGTGTTTACATCAAGCCGTCGCGATTGCATCAATGTGTCTACAAGAAGAAGCAAGCACAAGACCGTACATAAGCGATGTTGTTGTGGCTCTTGAGTACCTAGCTACGGCTCAAGATGACCATGAACCAAGTAATGTTGATAAATAGTCGTTGAGAGTTAAACCAACCATGAAGGAAATAAATGTACAACTTTTGAAGCATAAAGTACATATTAGTATAGCATAGGTTAGCTAGTAGAAAAGTTACCTTTTGCTTTCCCTTTGAGTGAAAATTGAACATATAAAAGAAAAGGGAATATATTCTTTACATGATGAATACTTGCAAACATAGATTTTGTAACAAAAAATAAAATTGACATATGTCACATCTTTGACATGCAACTCGAAGCTTGTAAGACTTTGTTTAAACCACGAATGGTTGTTTGTCGTCTTTAAGGTTTCGGTAACTAAAACTAGGAATCTTGCTTAACTTATGGTGGTTGTGGTTACGGTTCACAACAACACGTACCATGGTGCATATTCTAGGCAATAACCGACAATTACCACCTTTGTTCTTCCCCCTTCGCCATGTAATGGTCAAGAAACCAAAACGAGGCCAAAAGTTTGAACCACCGCCATCACTACGTCGTTTGTCAGGATTTATAGAGTTTTTTACTGAACCTTTTCCATCTTCACCACACGTAGACTCGAGTCTTTTGAAATACTCTATCTCCTTCATCACAAGGCTTCCCACCGTACCACACGCCCCTATCTCAACCGGTACGGGATCAACACCACTGGTCTTCTCCGGCAAGACGGTGGTGGTGGAGGTGGTGCTCATGGTGGTTTTGTAGGTGTTTGTTTATCAAATGTTGGAAAAGATTTCTTTTGGTGTAATGCACTCTTTTGCTTTGTATATGAGATGCAATATATTCCATCTCTATTAAAGTGGTAATGCCTTTGAATAAAGTGAATAATGAGATGGTTTTTCCTTTTGGCATAATCATCACACTCATGCCTGTGCAAGTTTTATTGTTTCTTCACCTTTCAACTGTTTTCACAGAAACAACTTTTTATAAATTAAATAAATCAATTACTAGAAATAAGATAATGTAAATACTAATATTATTGAAGTCACACTAGATATTTAAGAGGGTGATTGATGTTTAGCAAAAGAGCTAATAATTGACAAGTGAGCCACAGTTGAAACATCACAATCAATTAGCTATGTGCTTTATTAACAGGTGAACCATCGATAATACATTAACAAAATACACATATTTAAGTGTTTAAACAACATTAGCACAAGTTTAATGCTCACATTTGCCATATAACCCTCAAAAAACTGTAATGTATCTCTTTACAACTTATATTAAAATTATTCTTCTATTTCATCTATTCTCTAATTCTCAAGCCTTGCAGCCAAAATGTCATTCTTCATGCCACATAACGGTATCTTCACTTATAGTTACTCTATTATACGATTATTTAAACGTTATTATGTGCATTGAACTCGATATTATTGATGAATCTAAAATTTCCTATTGTAGGTGTTGAATCTCTCAATGTATATAAGATAACTAAAAGGCTATACATATTTGCATATACACCCAACATTCATCAAAATTGTTTTCATTTACCATAAACAAAAATATCAAACTAACCAAGTAAAGAAAAAAAAACACGATTCAATGCCTCTTTTGTCGCATAAACGAGTGTTCATCTTATTTTACTATCTAAATCTCGCAACCCGCCTTGATAACTTTATAATACACATGCCAAAGATTCATGGATCTATCTGCAATTCCATCTTCATCTTGTTCTTAACAAACTGCTTCATTCATCTTTAGATCTACTCACAATGACATCTTTCAATCCATTTTTTACTGTTTTGCCTGCACATTAAAAATAAATAAAAAAATCATATTTCATCCATGAGCAAACCAGCCCAAATTTCCCACATGTGTGGGCCCGGGGGGAGTGTGCGGCCAACTTGGGCATGATGTACGCATCCCAGCCAGTGTTATTAATAGCGAGCGTAGCAAACGCTATAGCGCGCTACATCACGAAGCCATAAACCATCGTTATTTGCATTTAGCGACCAAAAAGCGTAATATAGGGACCAAAAAGCGCAATAAAGCAACCAAATAGCGTAAATTTGGTATTACTTTTTATATTTGGTAAGTATAAATTGCCGTATTATGTTTATTTTATGCTAAAACACCAATATTTTCATGATATTTTTACAAATAAGCGTATTTTAGGTTATAATTGCTACAATTCTTAGTGTAAAATAATTTAAAAACTTTATACTTCTTTATCGCTAAAAATCAAATAGCGACCGCTATTTAGTCGCTATCGCGTCGTAGCATATAGGTAGGTTGTCGATATTACCCGATATTCTCTATCCGTCTATCGATAACTATGAACCTTACCATGTATTTGTACAAATTTCCAAAATTTGGAACCCAGACTCCACGTCACATGACAACAACCTTACTATTTACAACAAATATTATTAAATTTGATAACTTTAAAAGCAATGACAGTTTACCTGAGAATAAATGAAAGTTCCAAGAATAGCTATAGCGGCTCCAAGCGCGTTGACCGGTTGGACTGGTGTACGGAAGATAATAATTGAAGCCACTATAACAGATATCCGTTTCATCGTATTTCCGACACTAAACGTCAAAGGAGATATTTGATCCAAAGACATATATGATACTTGATTATAAAAATGATAAAACACACTTTGCGCCACCACCCACCTGAATTCACAAATACAAATCCACTTTAGCATCAAGGTTATAATCTATGAGCAAGTTGTAATTATATAAAATAATATATAAAAATATAATGAAAAACTTTAAATGATGATGATAGTTTACCATATGAAGTTAGGACCGATTTGTGTTAATGCGGTTTGCAAACCGGCTTCCCACATTTGCGGGCCCTCCATAGCGATGGTAAAAGGGGTTAGAATCAACAAGGATAACATCGACAAGCAAGCATAGTAGTTCATTCCACTGACGGATTTGCCCTTCATTCCTTTTTTTGAAAATATATTTCTAAATACAAAAGCCAAATTCGATACCATTGCGCCCATGAACCCTAAATTAAGGGAAAAACACAAATATAAGTTCAACTCAAAGTTTGTAAATTAGATAGAGAAAGATGGAATTTGTAAGCATCGGCGGCTAAACATGGTTTTTGGGGAAAATAATAAGCTAACAACAAAACCACAGTACATGCCAAGAATAACTTATTTGGATAAACTTGCATAATTCATAATTGGCAGATCTTTGTAAAAAATCGTTTTTCTTGCCATGTGTCCTAAAGAATATATTATATTTAGAAACCAAGATTTGAACATAGAAATGGAACCTAATAATGTCTCCATTATTTCAATTCCAAATCAAGGAATTAAAACCGGAATTTATTTCTACTTTAGTAATGAATGCTAACCGGTCATATTAAAGTTGAGCTCCGTTAAAGCAGATAGCGCGCATCCTCCAATGATTGGCAAAAGTGACAAATAAACACCGAGTGGAAACGTTTCACCAAGAAAAAACTTTGAAACAAATACACTAAATGCAGGTTCACCACTTTTGATAATGTGTGTAAATGATACTGCGACTTTTGACATACTTATAGTAGCCGCCACATGACCAATTGTGTGTGCTAAAGCAACCTGCATATTAATAAAAAATCCCATAATATGATTTGTCAATTTTATAATTCTTTTCTTCTATGTCTAAAAAACATAAAAGGATAAAATACTGCATTACTATTATGAAGTTTTAAAAAAATTTATTTAACAATGATCTCACTAGGCTTTTTGGAAATCATCATGATGCGATATTCTAAAAGCGTGATAAAGGTCATAACTAAACCTCACATCAGATAAAAAATAATCACACAATATTACAGATTACTTAGTCACCAACATAAATTTTATCACCTATCACAATAGTAATAATCACACAGCTTACAATATAATCAATATTAAAAAATAATCACACGAAACACTAAAACTACACTTATCAATATTAATCACACATCACGTTAAAAATAACCACACCACATTAGAACAAAGTCAATCATCAGCTCAAATATAATGTTTGTACTTTGTAAATGTCACTGCGACTTTTGACATACTTATAGTAGCTGCAACACAACCAATTATATGTGCTAAAGCAAGCTGCATATTTTTAAAATTTAGACCATTTTTCTTGCTAACATAAAGTTATTTTCTAAATTGGATATGTGAAGCAAGATCTTAAATTCCCAAATCGGGTAGCAAACCTATTTTGTTTTTAATCATATTCAATTCTAAGTGTTTCAGATAACGGGCCTTGATGCAATGAAAAGGTACAAGAAACCAAAACATCAATATAAAGATTTCATATGATTGTATTATCATCTACTAAGATCTCAATTGGTTTTAACTTTTAACTTTTAAGGTCAAAGTCAAGTAGTCAACATTCTCAAGGTTGAAGATGACTGTAAGTAAATAATCAAATATCTTTCGCAGAAAATTAGAAAAAATCTGAAAGGAGTTACAAAAGTCAAAATTTTAAAATAAAGTTGATTGTTTAGGAGAGACAGGAGTACATAAAAACAGTACATTATATACAACAAAATTCTAAATTACTGAGAGAAACAATGAACAACTACTTATGAACTTATTTTCAACTTAATTCAGTTTATACATACATATTTATTCAACTTTTTTGTTGATTTATCATGACTCTAAGCTATCGTTGTGACACGAAAATCAAAACATGATGACACCTAAAATAAAATCTCATGTAACCTCATTTGTCTGCCACTAGCATTGTTTTAACAAATCATCTAATTCTAATTCTGCTTGTTAATCATTAATACACTGCCCTTAAGCATAATAATAATTATAGTGATGATCGTTAAAAACTACTTATATAATTAAACCCAAATAATCAAAACAATAACTAATATACCGGAAACAGGGCTTTCCAAAACTCAGCATCAGTGTTTGGAGGTTCAACAAGTTTAGTAGCCCATGAAACCAACATAATCAAAGATCCAGCAGCCAAAGAAAGAGTCGATGTTAACCATGGAAACGGAAAAGCATTCAAAACCTTTTTATTATAAATATTAAACACCACATTCAAAGTCCACCAAATTGCAAAATACAATCCAATTTTCATCTTTTGACCAGCTTCCGATTTAGCAACTTCGTCCATCTTGATCTCCAATGGCTGCAAATGATCAGCTTCATACGCATTGCACACAATCTCATGGTTCCTTCTTCTGATCGACCCACCGAAATCTCGAAGGTGGGAGACGAAAAGGGGTTTTTGTACAGTGATTGAATTACGATTGACGATTTCCAAATTTAAGGGTATTGGAGGTAAAGATTGGATCTTTGATATCTGTGATGAGATTAGAGACGAAACCCTTTTGGGTACTGGATTTGAAGGTAAAAAAGACGGTGTAGAGTGTTTAATCGAGCAATTCATTGTGAGTTTGGGTCTGAAATCGGGAATTCGGAGTGACAGATTGGGTTTTCTAGGGAAAATTGGGGTGAAATTTGGCTTCGAAATCTCAGAATTTAACAAGAAGATCGAGAGTTGAATGACGGAAATTACGAGAGTTTTGAAATGAAGAATGTGTTTGTGTGACGAAGAATGGCGGAGGTTGGGAGGAGAAGAGGACTAACAGCGGCGTATGGAAGTATGGGACAAGTATGTGAATCACGAAACCCCATGCACCGCAGAAGGAGACACCTAAACCTATATATATATTCCTGTTCAAAATAATATATTATTGTTTCAAGAATATTATTACAAGGTCCCTCCATTATTGTACTTGTTTCAAATTCTAGCAAATAGTATAATTAACTAGAAACTAAAGAATTGTTTATAGATGCGTTGAATTCTTATTGAGGTCATACTATGAGAGTATGAGTTGTTCATGGTAAGTACTTGCAAGTCTACTAATTCATATATTTAAAACATAACTCTGTCTAATGACTCAAAAAAGATAGATCAACGGGCGGCTCAATCATCTTGAAGGCATCAAGCAAAGCAAAAAGGTGAGGTCTCACATAATTTTAAAATTTGATGTAATCAAATATATTTTTATTCAAAATTACTTATCCTTGACTTTTAATATTCAAATTGATCTGAGAGAATTAAGTTATACACATATCTAAAGCGAGTATACTTTAGACATTTTTTTTTATTAATATGTAGATTAAAACACAATACTATCTAAAAATTTCTCATTCGATTTGCTCAAATAAGAATTCCTAGTTCTTAATAGTTTCTAGAGTAACTTTTGATGCATTCCTGGTGTAATCTAATACGATAAAATGTTAAAGAAAAATATCAAAAGGAAGTGCACAACTAGGAAAATCCCCTTGCTCAACCAAGATTGCTCAAACCATAACCAACTCATGACCTGACCCATAATTCGAACCATAACCGACTCATGATCCTACCCATGACTTGAACCATAACCCGACCCATGATTCAAACCATTACCCGACCCATGACTCAAACCATAACCCTACCCATGACCCAACCCATTACTAGAACCATAACTCAAATCATGACCCGACCCATGACTTGAACCACAACCCAATCCATTACCCAACCCATGATCCAAACCATTACACGACCCATGACTCGAAACATAACCCAATCCATGACACAGAACCCACGACCCAAACATGACCTGACCCACAACCTAAACAACGAACCAACCCATGAGTTGAACCACGACCCGATCCATGATCCGAAAAATGACAAGAACCTTGACCCGACCCAAATTGTATTTCATTCCTTTATCTTTTCCTTTCTACCAAATAACACGAAGTAATGATTTATTTTACTACCACTGATAACCAAACTGACAATTGAATGATAATGATCTATTTCATTCCTTTACCATTCTATTACCTCGCGCATTCCATTCCGCCGTCCATTCCATTACCTCATACCAAACAGACCCTTAGGCTATAAATCTATTAGTGATATAGTAACTACTAACTAGTTTAAGCAAACGAAAATGGATGGCACAATATCATTATCTACAAAGTAGAAAACTTTGTTGACTTGGTTATGGACATTTTAGGTTTTCACGAGTCTTGTAGAGTTTATGGAATTTACTTAGTTAATCTATACTATATAGTATTTAGTATTGCACCAAATACTATATATTAATCAATATATACATGACATGATTTTAAGTTCTTTAAAAAATAGTATTAGTTACAAATATTATATTTATAATTTTTTTAACGTACTTAATTAAAAATTATTATATTACATGGTTACTATCATAGATTTTGATTAAAAAGCAGACATTTTTCATTAACAGTTGTTTCAAAAACAAAAATATTTAAGAAAACAACATTTTTAAAAAGTGAAACTCTAAACGGTAATTTTGTAAGGTTTCATTAGTAACTATTAACATCCTTTTTTATCAACTCGTGTAATACACTTTCATTAGTAACTATTAACATCCTTTTTTATCAACTCGTGTAATACACGAGATAATAGCCTAGTTATGTAATATTTCCATATCTATATTAACAGATAAAAAAAGCATACCGGCAGGCAGAGTTGTAGCAGTTGCTACATGCATGCTACCAACTGACTTCATATTCAAAAGTCATACTATAATTGAAAAGATCTCAATCAAATCCTAAAGCAAAACGAAAGATTTGGAAGTTTTAACAAGAATTCACTTGACAAAGTGCAAGTTCACTATATAATCTTCACAATAGGTAGAGTCAATACCCGAACCTCTGACCCATGAAACAAAGAAATTAGTTTCATATATATATATCCAAGGATCATCAAGGTGCGTTCTTGACTTCTTCCATCCGTTTGTAAAGATAAATATAAACATCACCAGTCTAGATCTTTCTCCTCTTCCCTTCATGGCACTACGATGTACACGAATGATAGATATATCAAAACATATTTGTTAACCACAATTGACAATAATAAAATTAAACTTCTAGCTAGTATAGGATGTATAATAATAATCTGGTCACCATTTATAAGCTTACTTTCCTTTAATGTTGCACGCCCAGTTTGCGGTGCGCGCATATAATGTATATATGTGTGAACCCTCGAGGGGCAAAAGTAAAATTACAATAGTTTAAGCGTTATTTTACTTATTTTTGTGAAAATAACGTTAAAAGCGTTGGGTTAACGGTTAATCAGGCATCATGGGTCGGGGATCTCTTTCGAAGCAGCCTCTCTATTCCTCGGGGTAGAGGTAAGGCTTGTCTTTATCTTACTCTCCTCAGATCCTACCTTTAGGTGGGATATACTGAGTACGATCATGATGATTTCCTTTAATGCTAATAAAGGACAATTAGGAATGTGCTTGCTAAATTAAAAATAGAATATAATCAAGAGAGGTTAATGACTTATGTCTTACCATATATAATGTGCCCATAATGTCACTCATATATTGTTAGATACCACTGCACATTTGATCCTTTCAGCTGTGCCCTTAATTACAGTATTAACTGTTGCCACTGATCCTAATGATACTTTGGCGGTTGGAACCGAATCAACTAAAATCTGGAGCGCGACGGTGACCAATGATCCACCATTTCCAACTTCAAGAACTCCACCTTGATCATACTGTGAAGGTCCATCAGGAAGTATTGCAAAACCAGATGGTAATAATCCAACATAATCTGTATCACCCCCACTTAATACAACATCCATAGATGCAACATCTATTGGTGCATATATAATATATGATCCTATAGAATCAGTTGAACTCTCTTGTAACATAAGCATGTTGCTCTGACTTGAATTTGCACTCTACCACATTAAAAAAAAAAGTTAAAGTTATACATATAAAAATCATTAGTTGTGTTTTTCACGAGTTTGTAACGTACATTAACTCGAAGAAGGGAAACACAATTTCCTGGATCACGACCGTTGGCAATGTGTGCCATTTCTTGAACAAGTTCACAATTTGAAAGAAGGTCCCACTGGATACATAACACAAATTTATGAGCTAGATAACTTTAGATTATAATTAAATGTATGATTATATATGGATGATCATTAAACCCATTAAAGAGTTCATTACCTCACTCCTAAAGTTCACATCGCGAAGAAAATCGAAAACCTGTTTTGGTGGAATTGGCAACCAAAATGAAGTTGCAGCACTTAGCACAACCCCAAGTGGTCTACCTGGATCATCCATATTCTTTCGGGACATTACCCGAACATCATCTGGACCACTATCGGATATTTTTGTCCATGCGTTGGCCGTTGAAGCACCGATTCCATTACAAAAATCCAAAACCAGCCTCTCTGCTAACTTTAGCATACTCTTTCTTCCTTCTAGAGTATTTATAACTATAATAAAAATTAACAAAGTCATGCAATAATTTTATCAAATTTTACATATTAGACAAGATTTTTTTTTTCAAATTAGTAAAGAATATAATATGATCAACAAGTTAAGATATATATACTCGCCTCCTACTTCTTCGGCTGGAATAATGCTAACCATTGTGCTTGCAAGTCGTTCGCATTGTCTTTCTAAAGTTGCTAACCATCTTTTTGCACCAAATGCTAGACCAGAATTTATAAGCACCTTATAGATATCATGAACAACTCCATTATCAGCTTCAACATTTTCAACCCAAGTGACCTAGAAGTGAAGTTAAACATGATTAAATTCATGAAATTCACATACTTTAACATGTGCATTTATTACATCATCAAGGTTAATTAATATTTGATGTGAAGTCTGAAATAGTTATACCTTTGAGCATCCATTGGGAAGCTCTTGAATCAAACATCCTGAAGGCCTTCTTCTAAATTTTACTATCGATGATGAGCGCATATTATCCAAGGATACATCAACCACGACCCACGTTCCATCATCAAGTTTTTTACAATGCCTAACAAAGTAGTTTTCTCGTGTTGGAACGAGTGGAGAAGGAACTTGATACTCAGCTGTCATCTACAAAAAATTAAACAGTAGTGTTAAGATTATATAAATGCAAATATATTTGGTGTTTCAATTAATATTTAAGGTATAACTTCACATAGAATTAAATGATTGGTACCCTTACCACTTGCAAAGCTCCATTGTAATCGCCACCTACTCCATTTGAAAGTACTTGTAGAATCATTCCTCTTGAAACAATGCAACAAAACACATTTGACCATTGATTCTGAAAAATCATCACATTAGATTATTAAGTTCACAACTAATTAGAATGTTGAATTTAAAAGAATGTATAATCAATAAACATATACCACATCCATTAGAATTTCCACAAGAGTCATGGGATTTAAGATAACCACGGTGGATTCTCTTGAAGCTTCAAATTTAAGTCCCATATGTTTTGGTCCAATGCCAATGGGAAATGACCGCCAATACTCATCTTCATTCAGGGTCTCATGAGATGGGTCGTCTGGGGTTTGGATCCATAAGGGCTCACCAACTTGAGCCATTTTGATGAGTTCATTTGTGGCTGCAATAGCAAGCTCGATAATAACTGGCTTCTCAGTCTCAGTAGGTCCAACCATGGGCCGGATAAGGTCATTTGCCCCAAATCTTTCTCCAAGCATTACTTGTGAGTTAAAATTAGACATCGGTAAGTCAAGCGATGTAGACGGACCATGAGATGATACATTAGGGTAAGTGACCATTGGCTTGCCAACATATTTTGCAGCAATTCCTGATATCCTATCAATCTATCAAGGAATAAAAGTAAAAGATTAATTAACTTTAAGCAAGTTATATATAGAAACTACACAAACAAAAATTTATAAATGTGAGAATATTTTTTTTCTTTTGGTAAGGCCTAACATACTTCTTCTCGTAGACGAGTATTTTCGATCCTCACATGTTGTTCGTCGAAAGACATATCCCCAATAGCAATTGGTCCTCCACAGGTTGGACATGTGGCATTGGCGATAGCTTCCTTCAGTTGCATGTTCTCTGCTCGAAGTTGGTCATTTTCATTTCTTAGCTGTGTGTTATCATAGCGTTCGTGTTGAGCCTAATTTAGAGGAAAAATGAACAAAAACACATTGTAAGTAGTTATAGCTTATTTAGTACAATTTTGCTTCTTCGGAAATGTGTATAGAAGTGCAAGTATCATCTCAAACCAATTGATCGACACCAGTAATAGATAGTATTCACCCTTTTAACATGATGAATATGAAAAAAATTTGAGCAACTTATCTAATAGAGTGTTATTGTTATATATAAATGTGACATTAGAGTAGCCACTTGTTTGATTGTCAAATTATTGAATCATTGTATATAATCAGCAAAAAACAAGTTCGCTCGATATAGGATCACCAGACTCACCACCCCGTCTGATTAAGTTTCCTTTTATAGAAGCCCTCTGAAGTTTACACAACATGAAAATGTATAAAGTGACTTTCGCGAACATGTGATAAACAATAATTGATACCAACAAAATGAAGCTAGCGCTTCGCTTTAATTCACATCCGACAAACAAAGGATGAGTTTATCCGGGATCATATATTATTACCATAATAATATATCCACTTTTGGCACCGGATATGTTCATACTAGGAAAGCTTGATTTTGTGTATGTTACCTTCAATTGTGTTCGTTTATTCTGGAACCAAAATTTCACTTGCAATGGCTCTAAGGATAGTCTTCTGCTAAGCTCCTTTCTTTGCTTGTCATCTGGATGAGGGCAGTCTTTAAAAAACCTACATGCAATATTAAAAATAATGATCGATCAATAAATTAAGATCTAATTAGATTGACTCAAGGAGTGGCTAGCTGAAGCAAATTATAAAATTTATATGCTAAACAGAAATGTGACTAGATTAATTTATAAATAACAAATTAGAACAAAATTCTCCCACTTGATAAGAAATATGACACGCAATTGTAAATTTTAATCCCTTTTGTAGCTTTCTGGCTTTGTTAAAGCATACATATATATGAAAAGAATTGAAGTCTCACCTATCAGTTATACCAACAACAAGAAAACAAAATAAGAAAAGATTGTGGCACGAAAATGAATAACGTACGCTTCCAGTTCTAGAATTTGATGTTGAGTATGACGATGGTAACGTTTCTTTTTATTGCGATGCAGATTAGGATCTTGATCATCACCCGAAGGAGGATCCATGTTGCTATCATGATCATCATCTCTAAGCATATCAAAATTTATTTCTTGCTCTCTATGGCTCAAGTCAATAACATTATGATGAAGAAGATTATTGTCAAACATATTTGGTTGATACATTTCTTCCTTTCAAGGTTCTTCCTGATCATACAAATGGTTTAACTTGAAATTGATTATGCAAACAAAAAACTATATATAGTATACACGTATTCAAGTTATGGAGAAATAAATATTGTTGCAAATTTCATTTGTTTTGAAAGTTAAAAAAGAAAAACTAATTAAATGAGAAATAAAGAAGAGAGAGAAGCATAGACTTGTAAGTATTAACTTATAATTCGCACACATATACACAAACGACAGATATATTTTATTTTAATCGAGAACTCTCTATTCTTTGAAGAAAAGTCAACCTTTGGTTAATCTTTTTATCTCTCACAGAGTCACAGTTAATTGTTTGGTTATAGGGTTTCTTATTCATAAACCGAGTCATTCAATGGTCTAACATACATTTAGAGAATTCAAGATGAAAGATGGAATAAAATGACAATTTCTAACAATCTATCTGTCTGTACTCTTAAATAATTTATGAAAGAACAGATGCGAGAAACTTTAGCCCCAATTTACTAAAAAATGTTGTTCAAAATTAAAGAAAACAAACCATCATAACTTTCTGATTTCACACACTTGTTTCTCCATTAAACAAGTAACGTTGATGGACTCAAATCTAAAAATGGTTATGTTATGTGTTGAAACCAACTTTTAATTAACATATGAAAGTGAAAACGATGGTAATGGCCGGAACTTACTGGATATTTTTTCTTGGTAGAAACTTAGAGGTAAAGATCTGGTATTCTGGGCAGAATGCCAATGGAAACCACTTTGAAGAGAGCAAAACGAGTGGTTTTCAGGCTATAATATTAATTTATGAGTGATGATCGCCTAATTTATCTATGAACAACTCTCAGATGGGGGTAAGAAAGAGAGAGAGAGAGAGAGAGAGAGGTGAAGGAAAGAAGAGGTTGGAGAGTTGAAGAATGACATCCAAGTGAGTTAATGCAGAGAGTATTGAGAGATATGCAATTGCATTTATGAAGGATTCAAGCTTTTATTGTTATTAGAAAGAGATTTCTATTTTCTTAAAATGAAAATAAACTTACTAGTATAATTCTAGCTAGCATACGGAATTAAAGAAACATCAAACGAAACTATATAAAATCACACCAAAAAAATAGCAAGATGTTAACAGTACGGGAAAATAAAAAACAAACCAATTATACGGAAGATCTAAAGTGAAAGATCACACCATTTGTTTCAATTATTTAAAGAATGAAATTTCCCTCTATGTTTTACCCAACTGAAACTAAAGGAATATGTGACAGTCTCATAGAAGACATATCCGAGGATCTAATTTTATTACTGAAGCAATGTCATTTCTCCATTTCCACACGAACCACAACGTGGAGTAAGCAATATCCATCATCACTTTTTTGAATGCCTCATCACCCTGAACCGACCCAAAAAGATCCAGCATGTTATGAATGGAAGAGGGATTAGGGATGTTACATGCATCTGCACCATTTTTTAACCTTTCCTCACACTTCTTTAACCTTGCTGCACATGACCAGTAAGTGATCCGCATCTTCCATGTGACCATGACATAATTTGCATAATGTACCCGAGATCGGTATATTCCTTCTTGCTAATGAAGATAGCAAAGTAATTCTATCCGTATTTGCCTTCCAGACGAAAAATCACTTGCAAGGGCACTAATCTATTTCAGACAAAGGTTGTATTTCCTTGAAACACCAATTCTAGAGCCATTTTCTTAATAATACCCCCCCTGAGAATTCGCCAGGCTGCCCCTCCCCCGACTTCCATTGATCATCACCATATTGCGTTGTACAAGATTGAAGTTTTGATGATAGAGTTTGTAGTTCCACCATTTCCAGTTGACCATCTGGAGGCCGAATCCAATGCCATTTGTTAATACCCAAACCATTCTCGCTATGAATTGCCTATCCCGAACTAAGGCTAATTTTTCTTTTTCTAACCGGTACAATTTTGGATATAAATCTTTGGGCGCATGCACCATTATCCACTCAATTGTCTTGCCAAAACAATTCAAAACTACTGCTTTTAACCTCACATTTAAGAAGATTTTTAATGTCTACATTAAAGTCATTTAAGGAACAAGCAACTTAACCTTAATAATGTTGTTCCATACTCCACGGATCGATTTCTTCTAAGGAATGAAGTTTGCAATCCTTTTGCTACCATGGAACTCGTTAAGAAAATTCACACTTTGGCTCTGTTTTATATCTCCAAAACCATTTGCTAAGCAAGGCAAGATTTGTTATTTTCTAGCTCCCAATGCCTAAACCACCCAATTTTTGGGTGCCATACACCTCTCCATAGTGACTCATGCAATTTTACCATCCCCCGTAAAAAGTTCCTTCGATTACTCTCTAATCTTTTAATCACCGTCTCCGATGCTTTATATAACGACATGTCGTACAAAGGAAAAGTAGATATCACTGATTTGATTAATGTTATCTTGCCACGGTACAGTAGTTGATAGGTCTGTTTCTCTACTTAATTGCGTGTTTGCATGCCATTGTCTAAGTCAGCCCGATGGCTGGAATGGTGAATAATAGATGGAAAAATTGTCAAAATAGACATTTTGTCGACCCAAAAAATTACCGATATAGACATGCCAATTTAATGTTAGTATCTAGGTGTTCACGCATTTATCACCCTCACTAACTATGCATAACTCTAAATTAATGATCAACATATCCAATACTCCTTGTCATATACTCATATATAGCTTCTATTTTTATAATGTGTTGTGTTATGCTAATTATAATATGCTTTGATGGATTTGTGATTAGCCATAAGCAAATAGAACTTCCGTGACATTAGAGTCTTCCCCAACTTTCTTACCTACAACTCAAGGATATCCGGCTACTCAAAGAATGCCCGAAATGCCTATGCCTCATCAACAACCACCAATTATAAAGAAACAAAGAGTTGTTCCTAGGGATATGATGGGATTCCTCAGTTCAACATATAGAAGGCATTCTGAGGAAATTTGATAGAGGTCCAGTTTGAGGAATAGAGAGTCATTTCAGATCACCAGTTGTCAAACCACAACAACAGGGAAGATCATTTGAATTTAGATCGCATGCTATCTAAAATCTTCCTAAATAGCATGGTACAGGGTACTAAATAGCCTTATTTGCATATTGTTGCTTATGATGCGCGTTGCAACACTATCAGAGGTCAAGATTTTACACTAGACAATGTTAATATGGCAATTTTGCATTCCACTTTGGAAGATAAATCTCAACAGTGGTTTACTCTCTACCATCAGGTTCCATTTATACGTGGACTAATATGCAACAATAATTTTTAGATAAATTCTACACGAATCAAATAACCAACGATGCAAGAAAGAACCTCTAGAATTTTCTCCAAAACCAGGTGAATTATTGCTTGAAGCTTTTACTGGATTCAAGATGTTGTTGAAGAATTGCCCACATCATGGTATTCAAATTTGGGAATTGTTAAATGCATTCCATGAAGGTTTGACCTTGGAAGATGAAAGAGAGCTTAACTCCATACCAAATGGAACTTTTGGTACAATCCTGGAAAAAAGCGACTGTATTTCTTGGAAAGAATGGCTGTTAATTCAAAGAGGAAACCTCAATCATAGAGGAATGGAAGGCATTCAACACTGAGATCAGCTTCTAAAAATTACACTGAAATAGGTAATTCATAGAGGGTGGAACAGAATGTTAATCAAGTTTATAATGTTTGTGGACATTGTGGTGACCTAGGCACATTGTGGATTATTTTGCTAGTAAAGTTGGTGAGTATCAAGAGGTGAACCATGTGCAAGTGAATGGTAGGAACTATGACATGAATTTTAATACCTACCATCCGGGTTTAAGATATCATCCTAACTTCAGTTACGAAAATGCTTATATCCAAGCAAACCTGGGATTCCATGAAAACGATGAAAGAGGTGGTCAACAATCATATCAACCTAGGCAACATAAATAATCATAACAATAATCAAACTGCTAATCAAATTATGGGGGTCAAATGGATCCTTTAATGCTACCAGGGGGAATGATATCATGGAAATGTTGAAGGTAATACATCAAGACATGCAAATGAGGAATCAACTGGATGAAGCAAGTAATTAGAAATATGAAGTTGGTGATAAAGTCATTCAGTCTTTAACCACACAAATGGGGCAATTGGCTTCAGAGATGGTAGAATTGAGGAAGAGCAATGGGAGACTTCCTGGTGATACACAAATCAATCATTCACATGAGAGTTCTAGTTCAAGGAATGTGAAGAATGTGCATATTAGTACGGTGACTACTATTGAAGAACATAGAGAGCCTCTTATACCTATCCAGATTAGGGAGTTCAAGACCAACAAGGCATTTCGTGGGCATACGTATAACGGTGATATTGTAGGCTTATCAAACACGTGGTCACACACTTTGTATGATAATTAGTATTCATAAAATATGAGATATTGCATTACTTATATTTATATAAAACTGTATTTATCACCAACTATTCAATTATTTGAAACTCTTTATTTTACATGTGTAATATGTTAAGGTGAATAACTTGGTGATCACTTAGGTTGGCATGGACTTAGAGTAATGAGTTGGATATTAGACTAGACTTGTATATTCTATTTAAATCATATGTATGTTATTTGAATGTTGTATTCTTGTTTGAGATGGATGAAAAGAATTTTTCATGATTAAATATTGCAACACTTAATAGTAAGCACGTATGATGAACAATTGAATCACTTTGGTGTTTTCTTCACCGGTTGGGGTGTGACAATGTGTGTAGATATGTTTCCAGAGAGAGTGTGCAAAAATACCTAACTACCCATTGCTTTAAATTTAATCATAAAGAAGTTGAATAAATGTGTAACTAGGATAGAGTTGTATGGTTAAATATTTAAGATAGAGTATATTTTGGATAGTGACTCTATATATATATAAGGAGGGTCATAACTTACTTTTTCTAACTCAGAATGAACTGGAAGTGCGAGATGCACTAATCGGAAAGAGATCTCTCTTATCGATTCCGTTACGAATACTTGGAGGGTGAGAAGACTCTTTCTTTTGTCAGGATGAAAGGCTTAGCCGCCTGAATCACCCGGATAAAAATATTGAGTGGGCCAGACACGGCGGAGACTATTGAACATGGGATTGAGACACAGACCGGAATGGAATTGCTGGTAACTCTTGTTTTTGGGATAACTTCAGTATATATATAAGAAACAGTTCATTAGAGAACCTTAAAAGACTAGGGAACCAAGGAACCATGTGTTTTAAATGCGAAAAACACATTAAAACTCTTTCACATGTGAAAAAAACTCTTTTTAAATTATTGATTTGAAACTTTACATATAGACACATGAATAGTCGTTTTAATTAAAGAATCCATATGGGAAAAAATGGTATCTTTTAGCTTTTTTTATAATTTTTTTTGTTGGAACAACTTGTACGTGTTTTATACAAAATATTTTCGAAAATGTTATGCAAAAAAATATCAAATGTGAAAGCAAGTTTTTTTATGTGCTTTTCGAATCTGAAACACATGGCTCACCACTTTTTGGGTTCCCAATGAACATTCCCTTGTATATGTATAGTAAAAGATTATTTTAGAACAACCCCTCGTGAGAAAACTAAAACCACATATAAAGTTTCTTTATGCATTTCTAGTTTATTCATACGTTATTATTTTTAAAACGAATTGCTCCATAAAAGCAAAAGTTATTTAATTTATAATACGAGTATAATGATATGATGCTATATTAAAAAATAAATATAAAAAAGGGGCTATCAAATGTTCGATACTACACATGCGGAGTATAATAACAATCAAGAATAATGACAATTAACATATTGTTGTTATACATTGAAATCATATCTACGTTATTCTAGAAGCATTTAAACATGTATTTTTCATTTATTTATGTAGAATGAATATATGCGAAATAATTATATTTTGTATATTTTTAAATTAGTTTACACGCTTCCTAAAATGATTTCATCTAGTTCTGTTTTCCCCTTTTTATGTATGTACGTATAGTATACTGCATATATAAAGTATCAAAACCAAACAACATGTTAATTTCTTTTTAATATATCAATATTATACTCAAATTAGAGATTGAAGTATTTGTGATCTCACGGTGCAAATGTTTTTTTTTTTTGCAAAACTGAGAACGTGTGAGAGAATTATAATAGTTTAAAGATTTTTTTTAGTTCTCGTACACATGTGGTATATTTAAAAATACTCGCTTGAATTGGAAAACCCACAAGACCCATATTTTACATATGAAACGACGTTTTTTATATTGTAAATATTTTAAATTCATTTTTATGACTATTTGATAAAAAAAAATATTAAACAGTGCCAAGTGTATATTTCTTAAATGGATATAGTTACATATGTAAAAAACGATGTCAGATTTATAACATTCTACTAAAATTTTAGAAAACGTGATATGTGTTACTTTTCACACAACAATTTTTCTAGAAAAAAGTACTTTGGCACCTTTTTATTTTATTTTTTCAAAAAAGCAACAAAATTACATTAAATCTAACATCACGGAAAATATTAATAAGTTTACATATCAGTTTAACGTTTACTCAACTCAAATGAGTTTTCAATTAATCATTCTTTATATAATATATATATGTGTATAATAAAACTCATTTAAGTTGTGAAAACATAATGAAATAATAGTAATTTTTTTTTAAGTATGTAATATGTGTGATTATAAGAAAATAAAGTAATAAAAAAAAAATATAGTATCTATTGTTAGAGCATTCACATCCCATTATGTAAAAAAGTTGTGAGTGAGTTTGGTATAATTTAAAAAGTGATTGAAAGTTGTTGTGAGTGGAGGAGGGGGAAAATCTAAGAGTGCTTGTGAGAAAATTTATAAATTTGAGAAGAAAATTTGTAACACGAAATTAGTGAATTAAACGTGTTACATATTGATGTTTTAACCATGTTATACATGCCACGAAATTATTTTGTAACATGACACAAATGCCTAAAAAGGTTATACTTTTTTGTTACGAGAAAATATTAACATATATAACATATGAGGAAAAAAACAAAATAAATAATAATTGTTAAATTGTTGTTCTTACGAGTTTTCTCACTAACTGATTTTACAAAATATTTTTCTTTATGCATTTATATATGTTTGTGGGTTTGAAACAAATTATATCTATATCATATAAGAACATGTAGGAACAGTGCAAGCACCTTAATACCCTTTTGTATATATTCATTTGTTTCTAAGTGATATTCACCAATGGTCATGTAGCTTGGTAGTTGGATGCTTGACTTAGTGTGTGCGGTGTGTGGGAGACGAGGAGAGACGGGAAGAGTGACCCTGGGCTCGGCCTAGGTCGGGAACACCATGCCCCCGGAAACAGGGTGGGGAGGATCGGGAGAAACCCACCGGAAGCCACTGTTTGAAAAAGTGGGGTAGGACCCACAATTTGATCAACTTATTTAATATAAAAAATCAAAGAGTGATGATGTGGAAAAGTGAAAGAAAGTGGGATGACACCGGGTAAAATGAGGAAAGTATGAAAAAGTAAAGAAAGCTGACGTGACGATGAGGTGGAAGTGGGGAAAGGTGGAGAGGAGTGAGACGACTCCCCTCACCCTTACACAACACTAACCCAAGTTCCAATCTAGGTAGAGGAATTAATGTTGTTTTTTCCTTTTCTTTTTTGCTTTCACACACGTTTCATAGTTTTTTTTTCCTTTCTTTTCTTTTTTGTTTGTTTTAGCTTTCAAACATATTTTTATTTTTTATTAGTGTGGTTTTCGTTAACGGTTTTTTAGATTAACATCTGTCGCAACGAGTATTATTATTCTAGCGTTTTAATACTTAGGACCAAGTCAGTGTTTGTAGTTTTATGTGTTTATCATGGTCATGATCATAACGGATTATCATAATGGATTACCCGTCGCAACGTGCGAGAAATTCCTCTGGTTATTATTATAGTAGAGTCTACTTCCTCTCAGTTAAAGGTTGTGGGTTCTATCCGAGGTATGATATGGTGTAATTTAGAGTATTTAGAGCATTCACATTTGAGTCTTACTATCCATAATTATAATTACTAATAATCATTATTTTTTATTTTTCTTATTCAATTAAATAATATTTTTTATACCTTTATTACTACATTTTATCTCTTATATTCAATTAAATAATATTTTTATATGTTTATCATTATCTTTCCCTCTCCAATTCAATCAAATAATACTTTTTTATACATTTATCGTTATTTTTTCCTCTCATATTTACTTTATTGAACAACGTTTCTTTATATTTACTCATTTCATTAATTTCTTTATATGTGTATGCTCATAACTAGTTTTAACCATTCATTGTAATATAAATAAGTTAGTCACATAATTTTTATAAATCCTGGTGTGATTGCTC
>WOUH02000012.1:1852336-1863605 GCA_009936405.2 Stevia rebaudiana
TATGAACTATAATAAGAACTAGTGCTTGATCGAAAATGAAAGTGAAGTATGATCGCCTGTGTTCGCTGCAAAACAGAAGTTAATAGCAAGTGTAAAATGAGTGCGCGTTGTGTGTCTTAGGGGTCCCTCGATTTGTTTATAAGTAAAAAGCAATTACAACGGTAACAATAGCCTAACTATATCCCGGATTATTCGGGATAGTCTCCTCTTCTTCTCGAAAGAGTTGTTGATCGAGTCTTCTCCAGATCCACTTTTTATGGCGATTATTTAAACATTTACCCACGTTGTGTAAATCATGGGTAAGCCTTGGAAATAACCGTGGACTAACTGCTATAAATATCAGCGTCGCTCGTATGCTTGAATATCCTGAAATATTCCTGAACGTGTTTACCTGCAAGACTTAGTTATAAACTGTTAGCATAAATAATTTAATATTTCGAAGTATCCTTAGATATCCCAGAATATTCTGACCCTAACACTCGTAGGTATATATGTTTGTATGTAGTCACTTATTTGATATATTAAAAAAGATTGCTTAATATATATAAATATGAAAACTCTCTTAAGTTAAGAAAACTTTAAAAACCTAATTTTTATAACATATGTAATAACAATCTTTTTTGGAATTTTAATCTCTAGAACTTTATATTTTTATATAAATTATACATTAAAATCTAAGACTTTTGCTGAAAAAAATATAAACAAGCGCCGCGTAGTTTTTTCTAAAAAAAATATTTTTTACAAATTTCAGAAAATTGTAACATATGTAAAATGTTACATTGTAACACATTTATGGCTAAATTTGCTGAAAGTTTAAAAAGACGAGTTTTTTTTGGGTATTTTTTTTCAAAAGTAGTCGGTGCTTTTTCTTACTGTTATTATAAAAAATGACGAAATTGTATTTAAAAGTAAGCACTTAAAAAATAAAAATTAATAATTTTTTTTAACTTAAAGTTTTCGAGAGTTTTTAAAAGTTTCCAGGGTTTTCTCAACCTGAGTGGGTTTCCATTTTATATTTACCATATATATATATATATATATATATGGTTTGGAATATATGTTAACCCATTAACCTCATCTCAATGGTTGCCTTTTCATTTAACACATAAGATCTTAACATGTTTCTCTCAAGAAACAGAAAACTAATCCGTTATAGTGATTCTATTTCCACAAATCGTTTACAATCAAATGAGATCCAAATCGATACAATATTCAGATCTAAGAAACATATTTAGAAGAATATCATTGATCGTATTTTCTTCTTGCTTGAAATTGCACATGCTATCCTTTTACCTCCAACGGTTTATTTATACGCGGTTGGTGGTGAGCCCCTTTGGTGAGAAAAACATGCTTGATATTAAGGGTCCGGATGAGTTAGCATTCACCTTTTTCAGCATATCGGTGATTTACCGGGTTCTCGATCGGGTCTTTGTGGGTCGGTTTTACCCTCTTTACATACTACCCTCTTCAAGTCCCACCAGTCCGGTATGTTAGAGTTTGACCGAGAGCATGCCGGACTAAAAGACTTAGATTTCATGCTGAGTTTTCCTAGTGGCGGCATCGTGATCTTATAATTTTTTTTTTATTTTTGGGCGGGAAACCTTGAGATAGGTCAAAGGTTTTACGTCTATTTGTGATTTTGAAACCCGCTTTCTCTTTCTTCCGTGGCAGGTTCCTATTGGACCCTTCCCGTGATTCTAACCCTCGATATTACGTTCCCTTTTCCCCTCGCCACTTGCACTGGGGTTTATATAAACTCCTTTGCTTGCTCTCTAATCAGTACGTTTACATTATTTTCTTCCTTCAATCTTCCTCTTTTATTACTTTAGTTTTACTGTCTTTTCATTATGAAAATTTCGAAAAGTAAACAGGGCAAGGTTATAAAGAGTTCTGAGGCCGATTCTGCTGATATAGGTGATGTGGTCGTCAACTGGAATCGGGCTGATTTCGACAAGTGGTTCGCGTGTTCGGACTTCGCCCGAAGTGGGGGCCGACCTTCCCATATGCAGGAGATACCGCCTTGGACAATCCTCAGGGGATGATGACAGTGTACGATGATTTTTTCCTTCGCGGCAATTTTTCGGTTCCCTATTACGGTGTTTTGTCGCAATGTTCTCCATCTTATAATGTCCATCTTTCCCAGATCCACTGGTTGGGCATGTGTCGTATTACTTTCTACGAGTTTCACTACCGGAGTCTCCGTTATACGCCTTCCTTGATATTGTTTCGAGATTTTTATGAAATTACGTTTAAAGGCAATGGTATTCTTTTCGGAGATGTTATGGAGTGAAACCCCATGCCTGAAAGGGTGGAAAAGTCGATTCTTTTACATTAAGTCTGCAGTGGTTCCTCTGGAAATGCATTACCGTGCCCCTTGGGAAGCGATTGTTGACACTCCTTCGGAGGCAGGTTATGAAATGGACCTTATGTTCCAGAGGTTAACATCGGAAGTTTCCCCCTACAGAGAGCTTCCCAAGACCGCAATGGTTGGTGTTCGTATGAGCCGCAACTGGACTAATGATAAGCGGCTTCCTATTTTTCATCATCGCGGGAAAAGTCTTTTCGTTTGTGGTGTTTGATATTTTAGTTCTAATTGGTGAATTTCATTTTGTGCATTTATTTCTTTTCTCTCGTGCTTGTTTTCAGATAAGGTCCCCCATGTCTTCCTGGTAGTATACCACGTAATGTCACACTCCCTCAAAAGACGTTGAGGTTGCAGGAGCGATTTCGGGGTTCGAGGGTGCGACCTTGATCGGGTCGGTAAGACGTGGTATATCAGAGATTATATTAATAGATCAACCATACATGCTCGGGTTCCATCTAAGCACCTGATCCAGCTACTTCGTTTCCTATAGGGGAGTCTCGTCAATGTACAATAAAAGTCTTGTACTAAGTTATGCTTTAAAACCTTTATAATAAAACAGCATATTATATTCCAAAAGGTTTGGTCTAATAGACAGTATGTTATCTTCTGAAAAATCCGTTTAAAAAATTATAGAGTATGTTCTGAAATCTGTTGATAAACAGTATATTGTTTTAGAAAACTATTCGGATAACTATAAGTTACGTCACAAAAACCATTCAGTTGTACAGTATGTATATTCTGAAAACCGTTTAATATACAGTACATTATATTCAGAAAGTTGTTCAATAGGCGATAGTCACATTACGAAAACCATTCAATTTACAATATAATAAGTCATGAAACTGTTCCTTTGATGCGTACTTTTACAACCATTTTTGTTGACATGAACAATTGGTTCAGTGCTCATGGTTTGTTTACTGTGATGTCTTGTTTCTTTTAGGCCTTATTGACATTGCATGTTAAACTTGCTTCTATAAGAGATACGTACTCTAAAACCATTTTGTTGACATGAACTATCAGCTCAGTGGTCATGGGTTGTTATGTGTGTTGGTCCATGGACAGTTTTATCCCAGCGGTCCAAAGACCCGTATAAAACTAACGCCATGCCCTGTTCAGGAGGTTACACTCTCCAAAGTCATGTTCATCTTTCAATTAAGAAATTGGGTACCCCAATCATTTAAAGAGAAAGTTGCAAACTCACTGTCTAGTAGGAATAGAGTCTCCATAGCAAGTCTAAAATGTTCTAAGATTATTAGTTTAAATATTTGCCGAGCAAGTGCTCATACCTTTTATGGTAATTACCCCTGTGTTAGAAAAACAGTAAAACATGTTATGGTAGGTAGGGGTAGACAAACTCACCTTGTGTGTAGAAACATAAGTTATGTTCATGTATTGAGTCAATCAAATCACAATAGTTGTATCATGTTCCAAGTTGTATCAAGATTGAGATCCTGTTCATAAGTCACATGTATATTCTTGATTAATACGGATAGTTTTGTCTCAGTTGGTTGTGGTAGAATCGTCGTCACGTAATCCCACAAGTCCTCACATGTGTTGAGTTTAATTGATCGAGCTCTTGTATTTACATATGATACTTCCGATTTAATTGCATTACATGTAAATATGTATTTGTATCGACTCAGTTTTATTAGATATATATTCAAGTCTTTTATTTTGTGAAAAATCTTGGCAAATAGTCAGTTTAGTAATAATATGATTTCATAAAAATACTCAATGTATTACCAAAGAATTTTTAGAATTAAGCATTAAGTGTTGTAATTTTATATAATTTAGTTGTACCTAAATTAAATATTGTAATTGTTTAAGACCTAATATTAGTTCTAATTATATTTGTATCATGAGATTTTAATAACAAGATATATATATATCTCAAAAATGCTACTTCAAAATATCATTTTGATAGTTTATAATCGTAATCTTTTTTTTGTTTGTAATATTGTTTCAAATACTTGTTGATTATAGAATGTCGTGGTATCGTTATAAAATGTCACGCTTTGATTAAGTATACAAAAATATCAATTACCAATATCTACTATAGGTTATTTGAATCTACTTTATCATAATTAATATTATATTTCATATTTGTATTATCAAATTGGTCATTGTAATATATAATATACCATATGAAATTATATATTTTTGTTATCTTGTTTAAAATAAGTTCTGTTGTTAAAACGGTTGGTTATCGGCTTTCTTTTAACTACAAATAGTTACATTTCAAACTCAATTAATAAATATCATTCTTACCACAATATTTATAATTTCAAGTTCAATGTATTTAAGATTAGCAATTTACATTTTTCATTAGTTGTTGGTTTTATAGCGCGTCCTACCCGTTTCTCTCATTTATCGACTGTTCGGTTTAGATCAATTTATATACGACTATAATTACATTTTACCAAATGTAAATCTATTGTCTCCTTGTGATTCACACTTGTTTGTACACTCACGATTCCGGAAATCATTTTAGAGCAACAAATATAAATAATAAATGTGTTAATGATTTGGTGTGCGGTTATACCTTCTGATTCGTTCGCGTTCGTGAACTGGTTAAGGTAAACGATGCTCTAATTCTTCAACCGAACGCACCGTTCCGCCCAGTTTCACATCACGAGTCTAACTGAGCCCCTAGTTTCCTGTTTTGATTTTGTTGGACTATGTTTGACCATATTTGACAATGATTGTCAAGCTTCACCCGAGCCTAGAACCACCACTCTATGACCACCTAGCACCACCACTACTGCCATAACTCACCATCCCCACTGCCACTACCCTTACTACCGCCGGTAAGGCCTCAGCCACCGGAATCACGCCGGTCAACAGCCCCAACCGCACCATTGGCCACAATGGTCGTCAACCAACACCAACTAGCATCCTACCCTACCACCGTCACCACTAGGGTGGTCAGCCACCACAACCGTTCATCACCTCCAAACAGTCAGTTTTTAGCTAGAAAAATAAAACACAATTGCTTAGAGACGAGGTTATGACGAGTAGAACAGAAAATAAACAAAGAAACAACGGAATCATACTGATTCGTACCGGCCGGAATTATGGATGGAATCTTGAACAGGGTTTGTTTTCAGTTTTCTGAGAAGACGAGGGGGTATGGGAGACTGCGGGGAGCACGAAAATATAACGATCGCCTCTGATGGCCGCCGGAGTTGGCCAGGATCTGTCGTCAAAATGTCACCGGAGTCGCCGGAATTTCTACTTGAGTTTTATTTAGACATTTGGAGGTTAGAATCGTGTAGAGGATGTCATGAGGAGTCTGTCAGTGTGTCGTTGGCATGAAATGGAGGGCGGAGTCGGCTTGAAAACATCACCGGAAATGTCGCCGGCGGCTGCCGGACGGTTGCCAGAATCCGGCCACTCTCTCTCACGCACACTTTCTCTCTCTAAACATGCTTTTGTGTGTGTTGCGAGGTGGAAGAATGAGGGTTTGACCCCTTTTATAGTGCTGAGTGTTACACGTGTTTTTATCGCGCCTACGTACTGTTCGGGTCTCAAATATTACGTCGATCGTATTTTTGAGACCAACACGTCTCGTGGATAATATTCGTTGTATTTATATAAGTATTCGATCTGTTAGATTTGACCAGAATTATCGCGTTAAAACGCGTCAATACCGTGTAGTTGTCGCGTACCGCGTCATAATAACTTGTCGCGATCGTATCTCTGAGACCGGAAAGTTTAGATAATCATTAAATATACTCGGAATACTTATTTTTTCGGATAACACTAATCCGGTGATCAAATACAGTAAATAGGTGGTTTGCGCGTTCCATGCACCGAACATTATTTTTCTCTTTCTGATGTCATTAGTATTTATGATAAAGTATAAGATACTTATACTTACTTTAATTCGGCATCGTGACTATTAATCGATTGAATATGGCGATTACGTGTTAAATGCGGTTTTACCGTTTTGCACGCGCACTTTGCGTTCTGTCGTTCCGGGTCACTTTTGTTCTCTTAATAATAATAATTTTACTATTATAAATTGTTGTAGATACTTAAATTTCTTGATTTCGTTAGTTTCGTGTATCAGTCGCGTAAATGGTTAATCATCTGTAAGCTCCCATTATTTACATAGAGCCTTGCCAAACAAGTTTGTTTACATATATGGGTTTGTGTTTCATAGATCGTTGCCTAAATGGGCCTAACCTCTTATTGGGCCTAGCTTGTTCAGTCCATTGGGCCGAAGTCTATTACCAAAATTTGTCAAATGTTACAGTCTCCCCTAGTCAAAGGAATTTCGTCCCGAAATTTAACTGGTGTTCGATTGTTAAAAGAGTGATCATGTCATGTTACCGTGATGCACTTCAAGGATTCTTGTTCTTAAGGTTGTGATAGTAATTTCACTCATTATGTTTATACATAGTTGTACGATAAGCCTACTGATTTCCACATTGGTTCAATTCCCATAATTCAGCGTTAAGTGCGATGGTGTTTGACACGCCATTTGTGACGCCTATCAGTATAGAGTTTTGGTTAATAGGAGAGAACTAAAATGTTGGATATCTGAACCAGTACCACGATGTAGTCACTAATCTGTTCGCTACATACAAAGGGAAGGTACCATCATGATAATAACTAGATTTAACGTGTAGACACGCGCTCGAGTATGGAATACGAGGATTTAGAGTTTGGTAAGTAATACCCCCACAAATCGTGGAAATCATCAAAAGTTCCAAAGGATCAAGTCGAGTTTCCAAGATTATGCAATGACCATTCGCGATGTATCGAAGGTAGTTTGTATACAGGGTGTACGTAAGGCGAACCTAGCCGCTAACCCACCACCCCTTCGATATATCACGATTAAGTCTTTGCTGGTATCTAAGGTTCTAAGGTTCCAGCTTAGTTTGATAAGGGATGAAGTCTTTAGAGTGCTCATAAAACGTATAAGTGACAAGTCGGGTATAAGTTCAACTCATCGGGATTTATGACTACTGTCAGTAATCAGTTCTCGTATTTAGAGAATCAGTTCATAGCCAAGAATGATATTCCCATTTCATCGACATGTATGAGGTTTCATTAGTCGGGTTGAACCTTGCCTGAGAATGTTTGTGTTTTGATTTCTCTAACATTCTTCCGTTCACGTGTACATGACACGTAGTAAAATGCTAGTATGAGATAACTTCGATTTAAAGACAAGGCCATATCATGACCTAAGAACTCTTGGTGTTACTACTACATGGAGACATCATTAGTTCTATTATTGTTAGCAAAAATAATCAATGATGAAAGTTTTGAATACGACTATGTTACATGGATGCACACCAAGGTCTGGGCATACCAACATAATCAGATAAAGGCACTTGGTTCCCTTAATTGAGGTGTCCGAGCATCAAATCTAAGGAGCACATGCAAATTACTCATAGAGTATAGATGCATAATGTTGGTGTCACAAGTTAAGATGTGAAAAGTAAAATTGTAATAAGATTTTGTAGCGAGATTTGTTAAAAATCAAACTCTTAATCCCATTAGGATTCAAGGATGGTTGTGTATCCAATGAGGTTTGAATAGAATCATTAAATAGGTATTGATGGTGATTCCACATTAGATTTACTTTTCATAAAGTTGTGTACGAGTCACTGATGTTAAGAAAAGACTTGAGATGGTCGTTTGTGGTGACCTTTAGTTAAAGACCCTCCTATTTTTATCGAGGATAAGGAAATTACCATAGAAAAGAATTTAATCACTACACTTGAGAGGTAGTAATATTTTGAATTATGCAATTACAGGTGTCGAAGAGATGAGTTAGTGTAGCAGAGTAGCTTTCACTAACAATAACTCTATTAAAAGTGAAGCTGGTCTAGTTAAATGCCTTTCTGTGACTGGTCATGCAAAAGATATTGCACTGGAAGTAGACAACTAAGCGTTATGATTTGGAAATTCTATGAGAAGTGAAAGGAAATTTGTTGTTTCTCTAGATTAACTAGGGGTTAGCCAAATCGAGTTTAAATCTGCAAGTTCTCCTGAGGAATAATTGATCACACAGGAATGTTGGTTAAGTGTTGCGCAAGTCCAAAGGCTAGACGCGTATACTGGTCGGTGAGAAACTCGGCCAGAGAATGTTTGCTACTGATGTTCAGTAAGTGAGGCAACGTGTTGCGGAGTTTTCCACATTCGGTTTAGGCACTGGAGTTGAAGAGGTTACTAGAGGTTTTCATTTGAGCCTTAGTCAAGATAGTTGTCTTGATAAAGTTTTTATGAGAGTCTTATACTCACTAGGACTCACAGAAGGAAGAATGATATTATGGGTGTTTCCATACTATCGCTGATAGTTTATTGTGTTGATAATGTATTATACATAACAGTCGTTCCAATCAACTGTTAAGCAAGTTCAGAGATCCCCACCGGTTGTTAAGTAGGTTATTAAAGCCTTCTTTTCCTGAGGTCAAATGACATTTTGATTGACTTAATCCAACCTCTCTTCATCCATGGTGGCATAAAGAGATTAGTAGTCCAGAGTTCAAAAGATTTGAGCTGAGAGAATGGCCAATTTATTGACCGCAAGGCAGTATCCAAAAGTTTCAACTTCGAAAAGTGAATTATTTCAACCTTGGATTTTACTTATGAGCAATTAATTGCATGATTTTAAAACTATACATATCATGTAATGAAATGCTCACCAACTACTTTTGTAGTTGATACTTTTATTTTACGTGTGTAACAGGTTAAGTGAAGACTTTGTGATGCAAATCTAGGATGCATGGACCTAGATTAATAAAATAGATTTACTTTTTGCATTTACTTTTATTTGTCTTTATTTTGAACAATGTATGACATTTGGGAATATTAAAATAAAAACTTTTGCATGTTAAATATTGTAATACTAGTGACACGTGTGATGAACAATCGTATCACGCTCCGACGATTCCGCCGTCGGTTGGGGTGTGACAGAGAGCCCCGACATTTCAGTTACACTCTTCCTCGCGCATCGCGAGCTATGTGTGTTCGCCCCGCGTGGCGCGAGGGGTATAACTGTATGGTTTATGTAATTTTTGTTTCGTTATTGACTTTGGGTCATTTGTTTGTTCACCAACGTTCGTAAGTGCAGACACATGTGTGGTCCGGTAATCCCCCAATATAATATTAAGTTAATATGGTGTGTGTTTCCAAACAGTGACGTTTGACGCACTTAATTGATCAAGCGCAATAGAAAGAAATTATGTACACATAAGTATAGTTTATAAGTAACATGTTTCACTCGATATTGCGGGGTGTCACACTAGACGTGACAAGCAGACTGGACCAAACCAGCCACCAACCCCACGAACCAGCTTCACCCTCTGACACCCACTACTAGAAAACTCATCTTTTTCCCACAAAAATTTCCTACGAAATAACGACAACAGTTATTTACCATGACTTATCAAAAAATTTGCTACAAATTTTTCCAATAAAAAAAATCTTTTAGTTTTTCATCAATTTATCAATAAACTAGCGAGAAAAATTAATTTGTGGGTATTTTGTCAGAAAATATTAGCGGATTCCGACAATTTACCCACAATATTTCCACATGTTTACTTAATATTTTTTAACTTATTTATTTAATAACCCAAAAAAATAAATTTATTACTTCAGTGGGAAACTTGTTGGAACAATATCTTTATTTCCCACATATTTCTCACAAATTTTTTTATTCATTTAGTTTCTAGTTAACTTTATCAAATTAAAATATTTATTACTTTGGTAGGAAATTGTCACAAATTTTTTTTGATTCATTTAGTTTCTAGTTAACTTTATCAAATTAATATATTTATTACTTTGGTGGGAAAACTATAGGAATATTCATTTATTTCAATAAATTTCCCACCAAATTATTATTAGTTTTGGCGTTTCACTTAAGTTTTGTAATTTAAAATTAATATTAATTATGTCGAAACATGGTTGGAATTTTCATTATTTCTGACAAGTTTCCCACAAAAAGGTTTTTATGAGCTTAGTTATTTATTATTTTGTTTATTAATTAAGCTGACTTGAAACATTATGATTACTAAATTTGTTAATCATCACTAAATATATGCATTTTATACGATACTACTAAATGCTTTACTACGTAGCTAAAGTTTATTACTATCAATCAATAAGGGTCTGTTTGGTATGAGGTAATGGAATGGACGACGTAATGGAATGCACGAGGGAATGGATTGGACGAGATAATGAAATGTATCATTACCATTCCATTGTCATGTTTGGTTACTAGTGATAATAAAATGAATCATTACTTCATGTTGTTTGGTAGAAAGAAAAGATGACATAATGAAATACAATTTGGGTCACTCATTGTTCGGATCATGTATGGGGTCATGGTTCAACTCATGGGTCGGTTCGTGGTTTAGGTTGTGGTTTGGGTCATGGTTTGGTCGTTTGTCGTGGGCCATTGGTTGTTTTATGGGTCGGGTTATGATTCGAGTCATGGGTCGGGTAATGGTTTGGATCATGGGTTGAATAATGGGTCGGGTTATGGTTCGAGTCATTGGTTGGGTAATGGTTTAAATCATGGGTCGGGTTATGGTTCAAGTCATGGTTCGAGTCATGGGTTGGGTCATAAGTCGGGTTATGGTTCGAGACATGGTTCGTGTGATGCCCGTCTCCCGGGACATGTCACGTCATCGGATTTACTCATGAGCACAATAGTTAAAACAGAGATAGCTCAATAGCAGCGGATATATAAATTTTTATTTATAAGCAAATCCGTTACATAGCCCGTAGGCTTTAAACAAACTTTACATATTAATATACTAACTATGCCAGTCTTGGATCAAAGCAGCTACCATCCCGATGTGCCACTTCTGTCACCTGCACTCAACCTGGTACACATGCTAAAAGTGTTCAGCTTTCGCTGGTGAGTTCTAGGTTTTATTATCAACA
>WOUH02000012.1:1863705-1887118 GCA_009936405.2 Stevia rebaudiana
CCACAGGTAACTTCATTGCAACAGATATTACCGTGAGAGATGCAGCATTTATTCTAAAAAACTTGCATGGAAACCAAAGCTTACGACTACGTAAGCCATGAAATAAATCAGCCACCATAGCAAGGATGCAAACAAGAGATGCGAACGCGATATACAATCCAATCCAAAGCATCAGTATATAGGCTTCCACAATGTATCTAAAACATCCCTAGTCACATTGAAGTCATAGGAGAGTGAATCCATAACTCCAAGATACTCAATTGTTGAGTGGGAACCCATGGAATGAAACCGATGATAAAATTTGATGGACATTCGGGATACATATATGAAGTTGGGTGTAGGAAAATTGATGGGCGGGCACAACCTAGAATTGTTGTTGTATTCAAATTAGCATATGATTAAGAAAGAGTGAAGCATGGAAGGATTTAGAATTTTTTTTTTGATATGGGTTATTTTGAGATGGAGTAATGGTTTTTGGTAAGATTTGAAGTTTCTTTGATTTATAAGAGCTCCGTAAATGTAATTTACGGAGGTTGCCTACGTGGCGAATTCATCATATTTTAAGTTGTACCAGATTGTACCGTATGAAGACACATCATCAACCTCCGTAAATGCCATATTTACGGAGCCTACTTTTTTAAGGAATCTCACGTGATGTGTTGACACGAATTTGCCACGTAGGCAAGCTCCGTGAATGGCATTTACTGAGCTCCTACAAATCAAAATAACTTCAAATCTTACCCAAAAACCATTACCCCATCTCAAATAACCCATTTCATAAAAAATTTCGAAGGATTTACGGATGATAACTACTAACTAGTATATTTTTGGAAACACTCAAACACATGTATCATGCTTTTCTCTAAAGTTGTTGCATGATTAAAGAAAAAACAAATTCGCATCACCCACTAGCTAGGCCACTCCTTTCACAAAGCCTGTATGAGTGTGACCTGATAAGATGGAATGCCTTGCCATTTTTTAGTTTTTATTCAGATTTATTTTTTTATTGTTAGATATTTTGGTGTAATTAGCTAGATTGATTTGTTTGATTGATGCGTGCTATAATAATCATCAACCAATTCTGGAGGTGTAAAGTGTACGCTTTTCTAAGCTTATTATTATTTTAGGGGCAAAACCTCTACATAATGAGGTATGGGAGTAGCGCCTCTGAAAGCGCGGTTCAAAAGACGACAACCCCTAGTTTACTACATGTGAAATATAGGGGTGAAATTAAATAAAATTGAAGGTAAAAACTGCCTAGGGTAGTTTCTAACCCTAGAAACCTGTTTCGTTTTGGTCAGGATTTCACATATTTTGTTCTACGTATTAAGAATTTTGTTAGATCAAACGGTTTGATTGAAAAAACGAATTATTTTAATCTGAAAACAATCTTTAAGACTATCTTCCGGGTCCGTTTGAATTGTTTCTGTACACTTTATAAAATTGAAAGTTGAATTGTCCTATCACCTGGGCTACCCCATCAAGCTTTATTGCAATAATTTGGTAAATTATTCTGGAGAGCGTCTCCCACACACATGTCAGCTTTTTTTTTTAATTTTTCCCCACTTTTCCTTATTATACATAGTCCCACTCCTCCCCACCTTTCCCTATTTTCACCTTATCGGCACGTCAGCTTTTTTTTTTATTTTTCCCCACTTTTCCTTATTTTACCCGGTGCCGTCTCACTCTTCCCCACTTTTTCCCAACTTTCAACCTCATCGATCTTTTATTTCAATTTTATTTATCATACTAATATTAAAATAAATACTATAAGAAATTCATTAATTCAAAAAAAAAAATACAACATAAAAAAATATAAACAAATACATAATTTTTTTTTTCTAAAAAAACAACAATATCATAAATATAAGTAACAGTAGCATTAAAAAAACACTAGTGGTTGGCATGATATTCTTGATATCTTTGCTCCAAATACTCGATAAGATCAGATTGAAGATTGGTTTGAGTTGACTCTGAGCGTAAATGACTTTGAATGTTTGGTTCCGGAGGTTCATCACAAGGAGGGTCCACTATGTATTCGGGTGATATTTCTTGACCCGTCCACTTTAAAATCATGTTTTGTAGGATGATACACGCGCACATAATTTTTCTTAATTTCTGCGGATGCATTTGGTTTGCGGGATGATGTAGTATTTGCCACCTTAATTTCCGCGGATGCATTTGGTGCGCTCTTGAATCACTGACGTTTCAAATTGGGAGATGCTGAAAGGTTTTCAACAATGTTGCTAAACACCCACGATCAATCAAGTACGTTTAGGTCGTTGTTTAACCCCGGTGCTCCAAAAAATGCATGTCAAAACCATAAGTCTTGGGAGGCAACCGCTTCAAGCATCACTGTCGAAATCTTGTAATCACCTCGTGTATATTGTCCTCTCTATTCAATAGGACAATTCCTCCAAGACCAGTGTGTATAGTCTATGCTACCCAACATCCCAAGGAAATTATGTCTTTCTGAATGTGCTTGGTATAGCAGTTGAACATCATGATAAGACTATGCGGTATACGGGGTGAGTGAGAGGCTTGAGTGGGCATGTCACGTAGGAGAGGGAGTGGGTAAACTGGGTGAGTGGAAGGGTGAAAATGCATGTGGTGAGTGAAGGCTTGAGTGATGATTGATTAATTTTTTTTGAAATTTCATTTCATAAAAAAAAAAGTCACATTATTTAAAAAAAGTAACGGAAAATAAAAAAAAGAATGTTAAAAAAAAATTAACGTTGCATTCTAAAAAAAAGACATTACATTAAATAAAAAAATTACATTAATTAAAAAAAAACATTACATTCTTAAAAAAAAAGTCCTAAAAATTAATTTGGAGGGGTGTAATACTTTTTCATAATACGTTCTTTTTCTTGTTCGGCGAATTCCTGATCGATTCCAGTTAAATGATCGGTATTCGAGAATAACAATTGCAACTCGTCTAGTCTGTGGCGGTCTTTTTTTTACATTGGTAAAATCTTGAAGCTTCTCGCATAATTTATCCATCGGGTTGCTAACTTGTTGAGCTTGCGGATTTGATAAGGATGGCCGTTTTGCCTTGGCTCGTTCCTCCTTGGCCCGATCTCTCCCGGTCGGTCGGGCCGGGTCCTCGTCTTCATCATTGGAATCTTTGAGGTTAAACTCAAAGCGAGCAACCGATGCGCCGGCACTTTCATAGTTGCTTGATTCCGACGTTTTGCTCAGCTTTGATGAAGAAGTTTGGAGTACGTAGATCTCTAACCACTTGGAGCATTTTTTCAAAAGATTCCAAGAGCGAGAGTGACGAAAATCCGAACCTTGATCGATGCGGTATAGCTATCGTGCCTCATCCAAGACCATTTTATCACTTTGGCCGCTTCGTCGGATTTGTTGTTTTTGTTGATAAATACGGTTGAATTTTAGGACCTTTCGATTAAGGTCACTCCATTTGCTAAAGATCATGTCGTACGTACGGTATTCACCATGACCCATCGTTTCAAAAAACTTTTTTCGTAGTTTTTTTTTTCAAAACTCCATTCCTTTCTGGTTGTGGCCTAAAAATGAATAAATATAAATTTTAATGCGATAAAATAAAAGTAATAAAATTAAACAGAGCATTAAAAAAATAGCAATTTTTACCAACGTTGGAGTTTTCGGATGCGTTAACCCAAGCCTAGGCCAAGGCAAACTCCTCATCGGCGGTCCATGATTGTTGTCGGGTTCTAACCACCGGTTGTTGAGAACCCGAACCTGAAGCCTCGCTTTGTTTTTTTTTTTGTTTACGTACTCTTCGTTCGGGTTGGGGTTCGAGTTGTGTTTCGGGAACCGCATCTTCTTGACTATCATCAAAGTCTTGGAATTCACCAAAATTCTTGTTGTTTATAGCCAAATTCGCCAAAACCATGTTGACTACCACCAAATTCACCATAACCATGTTGGCTACCACCGAAGTCGCTAAAAGTATAAAATGGTTGTTGACTATGTTGTTGAGACGGTGGTAGCGGACGATAAACGTTGTTGGGGTCGTAAAAGTTACGGTTTGGTTGGTTTGCGTTGAAGAAAAAAGAGGGGTCTCGTACGAGGTTGGGGTTAATTGGACGTTGGTTACGGTTTTGATTGGTATGAGTGTTTTGATTGGGATCCATTGTGATGAGAAAATTTATAAAAAGTTGTAAAAGTTTTATAAAAATAAAGAAGGGAGAAAGAGTTGGGGTGAGGAAATGGTTTGGATGAGTGCGGTATTTATATAAAAAAAATGTAAATTTTTTTTAATGCTTCTAACGGTCGACTTTTTCTCCCAACATTCGAAAAATCGTCCCGAACACGCCTGCACCGTCGCCACGCGAACACGGGCCACACCCCAATAACGCCACTCCGGGGCGGTGTGGGGGCGTTATTAGGCCCTTTCGCGCCCCAATAACGAGTATACCGCATAGCCTCACGCCCCAAACACCACCCTGGGGTTTGTGAGTGGGGCGTGAGTGGGGGTGGCGTGAGCGGAGTAAAGGCGTAGGTGAGTGTTGATTTGTTTTTTTTTAACCAACGTTACCCTCTTACCAATCACAAAACACAACATCAACACTACTTTTTACCCACTCAAGCCCTCATTCACCCCATGCATTTTCACCCTTCCACTCACCCACTTTACTCACTCTCTCTTCTACGTGTCATGCTCACTTAAGCCCCCACTCACCCGGGCGCAACGGATAGTCTTAGAAAAAAACTCATAAAATGTGTTGATGGTCTAGAAAAGCTCATCGTTGGAAAAAGTGACACGTACTACTTTATTTTGGGAGGGTCGTTAGCTAATAATTAATAAATGAGCCTCTAAAGATCCGATTCTCAAGCCTCTTTCAGTTGGAAAAGAGGGAGTATGCGACCGGATTAAGAATCAAGAAAATGGTTTCATTATTGGAAATGGGTGAGACTTTCTTCCTCACAGTGAAAAAATGGAATGTGAAAGATTATTACAAAATCATTGCCCATCGGATACAAATGACAAATGATAGGTGAAATGATAGGTGGTTCTGGCTGGGAGGCAAAGAAGATGTATTTGCGGTTAAAGATCAAATAAGAATCATTGGTAAGGAGTTGCTCATTAAGGATAACAAGATTCTTGATTGGTCAAAGTGGCTCCAAAAAAGGGACAACTTTTTTTTACTTGATTGGTGTAATTTTGATTTTTCTTTTTGATGTAAATATGTACTATGTAGTGTTCTCACTTCTCCCTGGCATTTCTAGGGAGATAAACTCTATTATTAATATATTTCTTTACAAAAAAAAAATGCGACATAAAAACGTACACCATTTTTTACAATCACAAACACCCAAACCTCCACAAAGTAGCATCTACCAATGTCTCGATTAACACGACTTAAACTTATACAATTTACATCCTACTAAAACACATTTAATAGGAATTTCACAATTGAAAACTCTTTACAAAGGGGGTTGATGCTCATTGATATACAACTCTGCAATGCTTGTGTGTAATGCAGCTCCAATAGGAAGAACATCTTCATCAAGAAAGAAATAAGGAGAATGTGGAGAATAAATTGATCCAATAATTTCGTTACGGATCCCGATTCCAAACATAACTCCAGGAATCACTTGCTGATAAAATGCAAAATCCTCACCAGCCATGACCTTTTCAGACAGTTTGACTCCATGTGGACCAAGTAGCATTGAACCCACATGGTTCACATGGTTGGTTAAGGTTTCATCATTCATGGTTGCTGGATAAGGTGGAAATTCATCTTCTTTCATGCTAACTGAACCTTCACATCTATGAACACTTGCTTGTTTTTCAACTACCTGACAGAAAACACATTTTATTTAGATTTTGATGATATAAATTAATTAGCAGTAAGATTTTTAGGCATATAAAACACGGCATGTTTGCAGTGCACGCATATAATGTATATATGTGTGGCCCTTGAGGGGCAAATGTAAAATTGCACTAATTTTAACGTTATTTTACTTCATTTTGTGAAAATAACGTTAAAAGCGTTAGGTAAAGTTGTCTACATCTTACCCTCCCCAGACTCTACCTTAGCTTGCTAATGGTGGGATGTACTGAGTACAATGATGTTGATGATGTCACGATGATTTTTAGGATTCAATATGTAACTTGTTCATAAGACGATTAAAGATTATCCCCTTTGCCTTTTGAAAATAAAGTTATATATATAAAGAGTAAATTACTATTTTGGCCAATGTGCCTTGGCTCATTGAACAGTTTCAGCCAAAAATGAATCTTTTGACATTTCAACTCCTTAAGTTTAAATATTGTGATCATTTCAGCCCATGACTCTAACTTGGTCAAGGGCTGAATTGGTTAAAAAATTGACACGCATGAGGCTGTAATGGTTACAAAATTTATATGTTAGGGGTTGAAGTGTCGGAAATTTCTTTTTAGGGCAGAAATGGTTTATGAGTCAAACCACAAGGGCCAAATAGTAATTTACTAATATATAAATGTTATCTTAAACTTGAAAAAAACAACTGATGTGTTGCAAAGCACTGATCATTTCCTGTGTAAATTGTATGTAATTTATATATGTTTTGTATAGTTTTTTATTGGTTTACTATTGATCCAGTGTTGACGTCTTGTTTCAGGTCTTTGAATGTATTTGGAAGATTAACGAGCCAAAAGGATTAAAGACGGACCTGCGAAACGAGACCGGATTGAAACGGAATAAAAACTGGACAGAGGCACCTGTTGCGTATCGCGACAGGAAGGGCCATAGTGAGATCGTATCGCGACAGCAAGTGAAAAAGCAAATCGGGTACCATGACAAAATTTCATGTAAAAGCAAGCAAGGGACCTAGGTGATAGCTGGCGCGTAGCGCGAGGGGACCCAGTACGCAAAAACCTTAGATTTTCATGTTTAAATAGAAAACAGTTGGGTCTTTCATAGGAGTTCTGCAAGTTAGCGTTTTTCAACACCCTAGGACGATTCTAGAGCAGACCCAACATCAAAGATCAAAGCATGGAGTATGGATTGATGATTTGAAGATGCTTGGGTTATGATCTTTGTTATTTTCACCTTCCTTAGTTTAATCATATATTCTTGTTTTTCCCTTTGTTTATTTTCTGTTTTGAACAATGTTTCGTTAGTGCATGATATTTGCATCCCGAGATCTTTGGTTGTCTCTCGAGCATGCATATGCACCTCACACATATGCGAGGGAATACACTCTCAAACATCAACTTTTGAAGATTGCCATAAAAGGTAACGAGTCCTCATCTGGATACTTGACTCGTGCACAAGAGTATGCTAATGCACTTGCTAACATTGGAAAGAAAAGTTCTGGTTATGATCGTGATCGCTGGCCTCCGAAAATAATACAATGCTTTAAAAGCTACTCTTCTCACTCGACAATCTCCAACTGCCTTTATCGAGCTTCATGGTTTGCTGTCAGATCATGATTACATGAGTGATGATCTACAAGTCATCGCTTGAAATCCCACCGGCTTAAGCCTTTATGGCTGTTACAAATAGCCGCCAGCTTGCCTCCCTTGCTGCCAGCAAGTCTTTGTCTCAACTGGATGCTCTTCAAGGCATTCAACAACCGGCTACTCAGCTTGGTCTTCAACTCCCAATCAGTCCGCTGCCAACCGTACTCGTGGCTCCAACAATCACTCATGCAACACTCGTGGAAGAGGCAACTACAACAACCGAAATCAAGGAGGAGTTAATCGCAGTCAATTTTCTTGGGCTTCTAATCAAAATACTGTTTATGGCACTTGTAACAGGTGTGGTATTGCCCACGTTCCATCACAATGTACAAATCGCGATCTTGCTACAATAAGGACTCGCAATCAGCCAACTGCCAACTATACTGATCACATCCTCAATGGCGTACTGCCATGGCTTATGGCTAAAGAGTATTCGGCGCTTATGAGAAATGGCACATGGTCCTTATTTGCACGTGTTTCGGATTCCAACATTATCGTTTATAAGCGAGTATATAAATTAAAAAGGATCAAACACGGAAGTCACGGAACTCACTTGGCTTCAAACGCTTCTACATGAGCTTTGGGTTCCTACCAAGTCAGTCCCTACATTTTGGTGTGAAAACCTAGGTGCAACATACTTGTCTGCGACTCCAGTCTTCCATGCCCGAACAAAGCATGTATAAGTGGATTTTCACTTTGTTAGAGAAAAGGTGCCTCAAGGTCAACTATCGGTTCAATTTATCTCTACTAATGATCCAATCGCAGATGTCTTTACAAAGCCTAAACCCTCACAATGATTTCTCTTCTTAAGGTCCAAGCTACAAGTCGCTCCCCTTGCCTTAGCTTGCGGGGGGGAATTAGACGGTATTGTACATTAGTGTATATCAGAGGATTGCCACATGTGCGGTGCGCGCATATAATGTACATATGTGTGGGCCCTCGAGGGGCAAAAATAAAATTGCACTAATTTTAACGTTATTTTACTTATTTTTGTGAAAATAACGTTAAAAGTTACGATACACGGTTAATCACGCATCATGAGCCGGGGATCGCATCGGAAGCAGTCTCTCTATCCTACGGGGTAGAGGTAACGCTGTATACATCTACCCTCCTTAGACCCTACTTTTAAGTGGGATATACGGAGTAAGATGATGATGATTATATTATAGGGTTTAGTATGTAAATGTAAACATTATATATGTCCCTTGTTATCTATCTTTTCAATACAATATACACAATTACAATTACTCTGTTCAAATGTGTAATGCTATATAATAACAATAAGACATAAAAAGGTAAACAATCTCAAACTTTGGTGAGTAGATAATACCTCTTTTACCCTTTGTTGAAGACGTTGCAAGCCTTCGGTTGTAAGACTCCTGAGTGTTCCCCCTAATTCGACATATGCTGGAATAACATTTAATGCCCCACCACCTTTCACATAAGTAACTGATAGCACCTGCGCTCAATTCCAAAACATAGCATTAAATTGGTAATTGATTTGTATAACAACATAACTCATCAAATCAATCATGTAGTGGTGCCTAAATGGTAAGCATGCCTAGATGGGCGGGTTGGGTAACGGGTTATAGGTCAAGACATGGTTTAAGTGAAATCAGTTTGGGTCTAAATGGGTGGTTTTTAAAAAAGCCTCAATTTAGTGTAAAAATGGGTTGTAACTTGTAACTACCCAAATAGTCCATTTAAGTAATCTTATGTGATTCTCTCATCAAATAAGTTATTGACTATTGTTACTCGTTTGAACCCATTTTCACCCATATTATGCTAAAGTGTTGCCTATCTCAACCTGTTGTATGTTATGACGTCACCCAACACAACCCAAAATAGAAAAAGTGTTCACCAAATCAAACCCATTTCCCTGCCATAGTTGTCAATAGCGAATAGCGACAAACAGCGACAAGTTACCTATACGCTACGTAGCGAATAACGATAAATAGCGCCGCTATTTCATGTTTAGCGATAAGTATTTATAAATTTTATAAATATTTTATACATAAGTATTGTAGCATTTAGTAGCAATTATAATTAAAAAAATACATAAAATATGCTAAAATATGTGAAATACACTCAAAAATATACAAAATATGCTAAAAAAAACCTAAAATATGCTCAAAAAAACCTAAAGAAACCTAAAATAGCTCAGAAAAACCTGAAATAGCTCAGAAAAACCTAAAACAGCCCAAAAAAAACTAAAATTCGTAAAAAAAATATATATATTTTTTTAATTTGATAAAAATAGCTCTCAAGATACACCAGATTAGAGCCACTAGCAGTGTGATAATTTATTTATTTTGCCTAATGAAGATTACACAATATAATTCATTAATTTAATAAAATGATATTCTCACCTCCAATACATTGTACACAACATAGAGTTTGATCGTTCCTTGACCTCGAATCATGTGATAAATCAGGCTAATATCTACGCGGGAAACATTATAATAAAAAATTAGGGATGAATTAGAATGGTGTAAAATGAAAGAATTAAATAAGGGCAAGATTCCCTTACTAAACCTGTTTGTTGTAATAAAATAACTCCAGAAGCCAACATAAGAAAACAACCGAAGTCAGAAAGTTCTGCTGCTGAGAGCATTTTAAATTGCCTGTTAAAAGCATAAGAGGTTGTTTTATTAAACAGCATTAATATTTATTTTGGACACAAAAAAAATTCAATTAAATATCAGCCATTCTTTTTTATTGAGCAATCCGAGTTATTTGACTTTTTAAGCATCCAAGAAACTTTTTCTTTGATCATTTTTAGGTCTAGTATCATGCTGCCAATGTATAGTTTTTTGAAGTTCTTTTGAAACTTAATGTTTCTATGTATATAATAATATTTTTTTATCAACCAACGCATCGCGTACGTGATGCGCTTGCATTTCGCAATTTAAAACCAAGTGTACGACAATAACCACTACTTGCTACTTTTGAAAACGATATAAAAAGTTAAAAATAAGTTAAACTGTCGCATGCATTAGTTATTTGGAGATAAAAGATTATACCTTGTTCTCAAAAGCCTCCAAGACGTAGTGATGAGTCTAATTGGCATAATTGTTAACAGCGACAGAAATGAATCCAAGCAGACAAAGAAACCAACATCTATGAGCTGAAAAAAATAAAATAATTATTCAACTCCAAATGTATTCTTTGCAATATTTAAATGTGTAGTATATAATTCAGGTTTCAAAAAGTCAATGCTCCCAAATGACTAGCAGAAATTAAAAAGTACAGTCATTTCAGAATAGTGTTAAGTCTCATAGCTGCATGCTAAATAGAAATATATGCGCATGGTTGTGTTTTTTTTGTTATATATAAGTGTTACATAAAAATATCAAGAGAAAGAGAAGTGAGAAAAGAGAATAGGAAAGAGAGAAATAAAACAAACTTGCAATTTTATCCAGTTAATCTTTTATTTTAAATATAACTAATAGGATAACTACTATTCAAGCACTACGTATAAGTATTATGTGGTGCTCACGCGTCTCAGCATAAGTGTCACTCTTAAATGAACACACCCCTATATATATGTGTGTGTGTGTTTGTACATATATATTGATAATTTCATACATACATATATATATATATACACACGTAATGGGCATGGATGAGGTGAAAACCCATTTGAGTTGAAAAAACCCAAGAAACCCGATTTTAACATATGTTATAACGTTTTTTTGGAATTTTTTTTTTTCATAAATTCTACATTCAAGTTTATGACTTTTGGTTAAGAAAAACAAAAAAGCTCCAAGTGGATTTTTTAAAAAAAAATAATTAATTTGTCAGATTTAACATATGTTACATGTACTGAAACATAAATAGACGTGAATTTTTGTTATTTTTTACATGTTTTAAAAAAAAAGTATTCAGCATTTTTTTTTATAAAAAGTGACGAAAATGTATATAAAGCCAACCCTTTTTTTCATAAAAAATAATAATAATGTTACATATGAGTTTTTAGGGTTTTCTCAACTCAAATAGGCTTTCATTCTATCCTTAACCTACACGTACTTACATACATATATGAGAACTCACATATTAATATACAAGTATGTGTTTAATTAAAAGAAACAGACGGCCAGGAATTAGGTAGCTTTGGAATTTACCATGTTTTGTTGGTTATTAAAAGAAAAAAACCAGATGATTCATTTTCATTTAGGAAACGAAGGTCGCCACATAAAATCAATTAAGTCATGTTTTCATTAAAAGTAAGCAATATTACCAATTCACAACGCCATGGCATGCGAAAAATAGTGTCATATACTCTTTCACGGTCTTTCTCATTGGCTAAAATAGTTGTTGTCCGTAAAGAATTTCCACCTTTCATTTCTTCCACAAAGTATTTAACTGGCGATCTCTCTAACAAATAATTATCTGACACAAGTAAACCACTATTGTAAAAGGATATAAACAAACGTACTACTGTTTGGTCTTCAAAAAACTATTTTTTTACTGGCATACATATACATATGCATACATGGACAAATAATAAGTACACACACACATATGTGTGTATATTACATGTATGGATTGGATATACATACATATATAAAGATGTATATGTGTATAAATATATATCCTCACAGTAGAGATAGTACACATAGAAGCATGTCCTGTTGAAATTGCATGATATTAAGAATGATGCCACTTGATAAAAGTTAATAAAGTCGTAGAATTTGGAACCAGGAAGACGAAAAAGAACCAACATGTCATTAACGACTGATGATAACAGTTAACGTTGATAATCATGAAGTGAACTTGCACAAGATAATCAGAAAAACAGAATGCAGAGTTTCATATATTTTCAAGAAATCCAGAATGAATTAACATTTAAGAAACTTCTTAAGCGTGCTTATAATGATCTAGATAAACATGAAGGTAAATATTTACCATTTTGAAAAGATAATAAGAACAAACATACATCAAGCTATTGGTGATGCTTAACATTGAAATCCAGTATGATAGTTCAAGCATGTTCAGCAACAAAGCAAATGTTTATTCACTTTAAATGTTGTCTTATTGTTCATACAAAGGGCCTTAAACTGGAACTCAAATTTTTTATGTTTCATTCATACATTGACAACAAATTTTTTATGTTTCAAATTTTTACTTTCTAGTAGACTAAGATTTGAGTCACATGGTATTAAAACCAAAAGTTTTAGTTTAACAAAGTTTGTACTTTTATCCATTGCCTTATAATACCTAAAATAATAATACATTGTGACTTTGTGAGTGGTCATCCAAACGTACAACCTCCTTGCAAGATGATGAATCCAAAATTCTACATTTCTGACATGAAATAACTGTTTGCATGCATCTAATGTATATAATCTTACTGCTTGCAAGGCAATGATTGGCATTTGGATAGACATAAACATTTCTAAAGAAGAAATATTATTGATACGTTGCGCTCCTGAGTCCTGATTTTACCCCACATTCATAGATATGCTTGATAAACTTCTTGGAAAAAAAATTCATTTGCTAATCATGTCAATACAGTTCAAGATCCTAATTCATACGACCTAAAAAGCACCAATCCATTGATATTTTCTTTCAAACTCTGCTACTTAATTAAAATGCAAACACCCAACATATGACAAGTTTCCTTCTTTTGGCATTGAATAACACCCAAAACCACAAATTGAAACAAATGGTAACAAAATAACTCGAGATCATATAAAAACATAATTCAATTTGAAAGGGGAATTGCAGAAGAAGCTCACAATATGGATCTTTTTCTGTCATGAATCGTTTCCAATCCAGTGATTGATCCTTTTCCAGCATTCTACCAACATGACGCCCATTTACATTCATCTCAGCCGTTTGTTTCATCATCAATTCAGAATCAATTTCCTTACCGGATGCACTACCAGCCCGACTACTATCATCCACCTCCTTCAAATTCTCATCAATCCGATACATTGGCATTGCCTCTTCAAAACTGCAAAAACTACTCCTCTGCCTCAACTCCGGCGTTTCCCTAACAGAACTAGTCACCGGATAAACCCGTTTCTCCTCCTCCGGCACAAACGCTTCCTCATAAACCACCGCCGTGACCGTCGAAGCACTCCGGCAATTACTATTAACAATAAAACCATTAGAGCTACCACACGTATTCAAATCCAGTTCATCGTCCATCTTCTTCTTCTTCTTCCTCTTTGAGCCCTTGTGTTTCCGTTTCCGCCGATTAGACTTGCCGGTAACAGCACCCTCCCCTTGGCCGGAGTCAGATCGGAGTAACAAAGCTTCACCGTCGTCTAGAAACGAGTCCATCCTCGCGAGCACATCGAACGAGAGCTTGTAGCCGCCGGATCTTAACTCCGACATTGATGGTGGTTTTAGGGTGAGATTAGAGCAAAAATTCAGAGTGAATAGCAACTGCTGAACGTGATCATGATCTTGTTGCTTGCACTGGAGTGCAGTGGGGGCAAACAAAATTCTCGAAATTTGGGCGTATGGATACGATCGATCAGACAATCGAATTTTGGTAACGAAAAGTGTTGAGAAAACGATTGCGGAAACCAGAAAATACGTTTTGCGTTTTGGTTGGTTTGGATTCGAAGTGCCAACCCTCCTCCCACTCTCTCTCAGAGTATAAAAGTTTTATACTAACATTTGGTGTAAAAATATTTAAACTATAATAAAAATTGATTTGTATCTTATTTTTTTATTTTATTATTCACTATTTCACATATGCATCCGATAAAATAACATATCATAAACCTCATAATTCATATTGACTTCTGTAACAAAAATATGAAAAAATAAAAATAAGAAATCCATATTTATAACTATGACAAGAAAAAGTATTGAAAAGTTATGTAAATTAATATAAAATAAAGAGTAAATTACTGTTTTTGTCCCTGTGGTTTGCCAAAAATCTCGGTTTAAGTCCAATAAATTAAAAATTACGGTTTGAATCCAATAGTTACGTTTTTGTTGCAAATTAAGTCCAAAACACTAACCTCCGTTTATTATTTTCTGTTAAATTATGCAAAAGACCATATTACCCCTAATAATAAGTAATTATTATACATACAGGCATGAATCATCATCCCACCAACATATAGATATAAGACTATCTTCAATGCGCATTTAGGGGAGGTACACGTCGCCTACGTGGCGGCCGCCCTTCCGAAGTGCCCGTTGGAGTGGAAGAAAAAGAGGGGTGCACGTACGTCGGCGCACTTGGGAAAGTGCAGCCGCATGCGGCCTTTGGTGGGACCTTTGGTAGGGTCATTGGTGGGCCCAAATGGGATGCATGTGGGAATGATAGGTTGGAGTTAAAAAGAGGAAAGAGAGTACATGTGGAAAGGATGAGTAAAAAGCTGATGTGGCAGTGATGACTAGGTTGCATATAGTAAATGCAGGTGTATGCATTGGAGATAGTCTAACTTTACCCATCGTCACCTTCTCTCTCTAAACTAAGACGCCACCCACCCCATCTCCGATCACCACCATCACTTCCGGCTAGCATCACACCTAGCCACAACCACACAATCGTCACCACACCACTATCTCTATATCCTTACTCTCTCTCTCTTAACCACACATCCATCAAGACCATCTCACCAACACCATCGCTGCCACTGTTACCATCCACCACCAATCGAGTCTTGAACCACCACCTCTTCCACCGCAAACGACTCCTAAACCACCACCTCTACCACTCCAAATGACTCCTAAACCACCACCACTACTCCGGTAATTCTGAATCAAAGAAATAATCCCAAAATCAAAAACAAAATCCACGAACAAACACCAAATCACTATTAATCTTCCCCCTTTGTGTTAAAATTTCTTCAAAATGAACATTAAAAGAAGTCGGAAAGGTGACGGAGGCAAGTATTTTGAGATCTGAAAATCGATCTAAGCAACAATGGTGGTGGATTCAGGGGTTTTTATCGTTTTTTAAAGATGGCGATGGAAGATAACACCGATGCTGGTGGTTGTGCTCGTAGGATTTGGTAGTGGTGCTGAGAAACATCGACTGAGAGAAAGAACGTGGTCTTGCAACTAATCCTAATCGGAAAAATTAGGGTTTTGTTTTTGAAACCCCCAAATCGGCATATGAACATGTATGAAGGGGTTACCGATGGTGCTGAGAAACGGTGGTGACGGGTGGCTACAGCGGTGAGGATAGGTGGTGGTGGTGGAATACCTAAGGAAAGAGAAGGTGTGTGCGTGAGGGAGGGAGAGAGATGGGTGGTAAAGATGAAGATGGTGGCGGCCGGCGTAGTGATGGTGATTATAGTGGCGGCCGACGGTGTGATGTGAAGATGGTGGCGACCGGTGGTGAGTGGCAGCCACTTGCAGACGTTACTCTACGAGGGATATATGTGGTGAGGAAGAAGAGGGTTTTTATTTATATAATAGTATATTTAAGGCTATTTTGGTCTTTTCACATCAGGTTAACAGAATACAACTAACGCTGTTAGTTGTTAGGACTGTAATCGCAACAAAATGCAAACTATTGGATTGAAACTGTAATTTTTAATCTATTGGACTCAAACCGAGATTTTTGGCAAACCACAGGGACGAAAAAAGTAGTTTACTCATCTCAAAATCATATGTTTTACAAAGATTCAATTCATATCTAGGGATGAAAATTGGTCGGGTTTGAGTCGGGTTTAAGTAATCCTAACCCCATACTTGATTAGAAAACCCTATCCCAAACCCGGCCCAAAACTTGGGTTTCTATCGGGTATTTAACCATCAGGTATCGGGTATACACGTTAATTTACCAAAACTACATGTTGGGTATACTAGGCACAAACCCGTCAGATAGTTATCGGGTAATTATTAATCAGACTATACTTGTTTCAACAAAATATGTTTAAAGTTTAACAAAATAAACATTTACACTTGCGTTCGAGTTTCGTAAAATACTGAAACAAATAAATAAGATACCCAATATAGTTTATTCTCATATGAAATATAATAAAAAAAAATTATACAAAAACTAATTTATATTAAATATATAATCGGGTAAACGGGTACATATAATTGGGTAAGCGGGGCAGATAAACGGGTATACATTATCGGGGCGGGTAAACGGGTATATTACCAAATCTCGTACCTGTCTCGGAACCACGAAAAATTTTAAAATTAATCCCCCACCCGGCTTAAATCCATCGGGTTTCGTGTATACCCGTCTCATATGTTGCGGGTTACGGGTATACCCCACGGGCTCGGGTTTTTGCCATCCCTATTCACATCCTATAGGTACTCATACATATTTAACCAACCCACATCCCATCATACATTATAATATTAAAGCAAAATTGGTTTACTTTATGTATTGTTCCACCGTATCAGTTTCTCATAAGTCTAACTCGGATAGGCTTCCATTATATTGACTATGTTTCTCATAAGCTCCCGGTTGTGTGTCCCCCGGCCTTTGTTGGCCGCCACGTGCCGCTGAGTCACCAACCTTGTTATGCCACGTGTCTGATGACCCACCAGACGATTTGCCACGTGTCCTCGTCTGCTGACACATGTCTCTAACGAATCCCATGATGACACGCGTCATATGTGGGGTATTTCTGATCTGACGCGACTGGTTAACTGTTTCGCATTTTCCGCTTCGTTTGGACTCCGTTTCGCTCGCGGTATTCGCCTACGTTCACGATTTTCAATTTCCTATCCAACCACATTGGTTTCACTACTAATGAGGTGTTGAGGTATCAGATTTATGATACGTTTCATTGTTTTACGTGTATCTTCCACACCGTTGCTCGCATCAAAATTCCGTATACACTCAAACGGTTTTAAACACTTATATGAATATGATAAAGGCGTGTATATCATATTAACATCGAATTACATTAGCGTACCATAAATATTACAATTGTCCTAAGACAAGAATTTTATCGAAAAAACGCTACTAAACAGATGGAAGCTTTTATAATTCTCGTAATTAACATACAAAATTAGGAGCGTTACAGTAGCATGAGGCCTTAGTCGTGACCCAGATCATGGGCGTTGCGGTAAATAATGAAGACTAAATGCGTAACTTCTTTTTCCTACTATCATATTAATAAAAAAATTTGTGTTAACAAAAAATCGTTTCTTGACTCTTAAACGGCAAGTGATGTGTCCATAATACATCTTTTACATATCAATTGTACCTTACGTAATATATCTAAATAATTCATACACTTTTGAGTAAATTTGGAGTATCTTTTAATGACATTTTAGAGGTTTCGAAAGAAAACGAGCTACGATGGTGTCAACAAGCTAATCTTAAAGGTGTGTTTGGTTGCATTAAAAGTTGAGTGGATTACTCAATTTAATTGTGTTGCAAGCAAAATAGAAGATTACCAGACTCAAATCAATTATTCGTGTGCTACAACAATTTTGTATTATTGCTTGGAAAATTAACCTTGAGTCAAATAGGCTAGATTGTAACCTCAAATTAAATATTATGAATACTTGAAAGAATACAAGTATAATAAATTAGCTTTTGCATCCCGTGCTTGACGTTGGGCTTTATAAGAAACAAGAATAAGAGAATTTAGAAGTAACCAATCACGAAGGTCCATGCAAAAATGATTGGGCCGGAAGGAATTAAAAGTAAAAGTGGAATATAGGGGAGTATTAGAGGTGGACAAAAACCCGTACTCGGAACTTGACTCGGAGAGAAAACCCGAAACCGGTTTTTGTATCCAGTTATTTTATATCTGGAACCGAACCCTACACTACCCGTAGGGTATGGACAATGTATACATTTGAAGCTCAATATCTGTACCTGATTTATACCTGGAAAAAACCCAAAAACCGGTTATTGTTTGTACCCGTACCCGGTTTATAACCGTACCTGGAACAATACCAGTTTTTTTATACATGTGCCCGATTTTATACCCGGTTTGTGCACCTTTAACTCAAGATGTGATATTAAGCCCACATTCATACTTGGTCCAAACATTATGCTTTCAGCTCATGGTTTTTATATGTCGTTTATTGGGACTTAGATGTTGTTATAGCCTCGTGTGTGAAGCAAAATTTCAAATTGTCAACTTCTCATTACTTTGTAGTGTCATTAAATCATATGCAAGACATTTTAAAAGAGACCGTTATATATATTTATATATCTGACGTTATATAACTGTTCTACCACCATAAGTTAGTATAAATGGTTAGTGGATGCTTGAGTTTAATCAAAACACTAAAAATTGTTAAAATAACTCAAAGCCACACCATAAACCTCTAAAATTGACTTTAATGCATATCTAGTATCTATATTTTTGTAGCTAGGCTTTTCAATTTTAAAAAGAAATATAAATAAAATATTAAAGTAAGTTTTTAGCTTTTATATTACAAATTTATCTTAGTAAAAAACACCGATTGTATTAAAATCATAGAGAAAAAGTATTAATAACCAAAAAACATGGCATTAAAGAACTCATAAACAATGTATAAGAAAACCCGAGAGCAGGGTATTAAAATACCAGGTTTCATACCCTACCCGTACCCAGTACATAGGGTATGAGTTTTTTGGCCAATACCTGTACCTGGAACCGGTTATTGCAATAGCCAATTTTTCCGTCTTCAAAAAACCCAGAACCAATTCAATACTCGGAACTGGTTATTGAAAATACCCGGTTTATGCACCTATAGACACTATATTACATTTTTGGACACGAGATCACAAAAGTGAAATAAAAAATTGAAAGTTGATAGCTAAAAATCTCTTTTCTTCTTATGAACTTTAACGTGTATGAAGTTCATATTGATTTTAAAGTAGAGCGTCAAAGAGGAAAGAATAAATAATCATTGAAGAAAATACGAAGCTCAACACAACACGGAAGTTGATATAATGCATTAGGTTAATGGGCTAAAGACCCATTATAAATTTAGCCGCAACTAACTACGAAAGAAACAATAAAAGCGGGTTCACATGGGCTATCAATGGGCTGGAGTGAGGTTTAGTATAATCGAGCAACCGACAATGAATTAGTAACGATACGTTCTTGAGTCTCATTTAACGGAAAAAATTAAAGGAAGTGAAAGGAAATAAAGAAAGGTTTATGTTTTTGAGATTTTTAATGAAAGGCAAATGAAAAACATGTATTTTTGAGAGGTTTTTCAATGGAAGGAAACTAAAGTTTTGTGTTCCGAAGCATTATTGTGGAAGCAAGTAAAAAGAAAAGAAACAGATCTTAAAAATTTTGTCTCCAAACTTTTCTTTCAAAATGGAATGCAATGATAAGAATCTAGAATTTCATATTGTGGAAAAAGCATATGACTTTCGTATATGAAAAATCCCACTGAATGGAAGGACAATCCATATATGTAATAAAATATATAAGTGAGGAAATAACTAGAATTATGGTATGGAATTGATACAGTCAAACTATTTCCTTCTTTATTCCCCCTCAAGTTGGAGCATTAAGGTCACAAATGCCCAACTTGTCAAGTAAGAGTTTCAATTGTCGTGATCCCAACGCCTTTGTAAATAAATCTGCCACTTGCAATTTGGTGTCAATGTAGACCGGTTCTATTTCCCTTGACTCAACCCGTTCCCTAACAAAGAAGCAATCCATTTCCACATGTTTTGTGCGTTCGTGAAACACTGGGTTGTTAGCGATATGTTTGACCGCTAGGTTGTCACAAAAGAGGTGTGTTGGCCCATTTTGTTCCATTCCAAGATCCTTTAGTAGCCATCGTAACCATAAGATCTCACTAACCGTGGTTGCCATGGCTCTATACTCAGCTTCAGCGGATGAACGTCACACAACAGATTGTTTCTTTGACTTCCAGGAAATCGGAGCTCCTCCAAATAATAGTAAATAGCCGGTTCTGGACCTTCTAGAGTCGGGACACCCGAGCCAGTCAGAGTCGGAGTAGGCTGTTAGGTTGGCGGCTCCTGCTTTTGGGAGCAAAATACCTTTTCGGGTGTCGCCTTTAAGTATCGTAAGACTCTAGTTGCCGCATCCAGGTGTGTCTGTCATGGGTTAGCTACAAATTGGCTTAAAATGTTAACCGAATATGTAATAACCAGTCTAGTAGCTTGAAGGTAAAGTAACCTCCCTATCAAACGACGACAATGACTAGCATCCACATGTTGTTCCTCGTCGCCTTTGTCAAGCTTTAGGTTTTGTTCCATCGGGAACGAACTTAGTCGACACCCCAGCATACCACTGTCTTCTAGGATGTCTATAGTATACTTTCTTTGGCTTAAAACCAACCCTTCTCGAGTTCTTGCCACTTCTATGCCCAAGAAATATTTTAAAGCTCCAAGGTCTTTTATGCTAAATCGGTCATTTAGGAATTCTTTTGTTTCTTTTATTCTTGTAGTATCATTCCCCACTATGATAACATCATCAACATATATGAGAGCGGCCACAAAAGCATCTCCATTTTTTAAAATAAAAAGGGAATGATCTGCTTTGGATTGTCGAAAACCGATTTCAATTAAGGCCGAAGTAAACTTTTGATACCAATTTCTTGAAGCTTGCTTCAATCCATAAAGAGACATTCTAAGGCGACATACCTTTGTTTCTTTCCCTTTCTCAAACCCTTGAGGAATCCTCATATAGACTTCTTCATTCAAGTCTCCATGCAAGAAGGCATTATTAACATCTAATTGATGAATCAACCAATTCCTTTTTACTGCAACTGCCAATAAGGTTCGAACAGTAACTAGTTTTGCTACAGGGGCAAATGTATCATGGAAATCAACTCCCTCCATCTGAGTGAATCCCTTTGCCACTAATCTCGCTTTGTACCTTTCGATTTCTCCGTTTGGTTTATATTTAACTTTATAGACCCATTTGGAGTCTATAGCCCGCTTTACATGAGGGAGCTCATCAATGGTCCACGTTCCGTTTTCTTCAAGGGCTTTTATTTCTTTCTTCATAGCATCTCTCCAATTTTTATCCTTCATGGCTTGATTAAAAGTTTTTGGCTCATCGTTTACTTATAGCCGTTAGAAAAGCTTTGTGAGTATTTGAAAATTTTTCATATGAAATATAATTAGCCAAAGGATGTACCGTCGGGGAATCTTGACTAGAAGTGGGTAGTGTGTGGTCAACTGATGGCGGAAGCGTTACATCATACCCGTCAAGACGTTTGGATCGAAACTTTTCTCGAATGGGCCTCTCATTTTCTGTCTCGGTTGGAAGCCCATGTTGTGTGGTGAAATGAGAATCACATTGTGTCTCAATAACGGGCTCATCATTTGTGTATTGGGCCTCTAAAGAAGGTTCATTGCTCTCGGTTTGGTTCTCTTCAATCATGGGCTCCTCTATGGAGTTGTTTTCTTCACGTGGGGGATTGGGACCACCTTCAGTGGTTTCAACAGTATTGTTTCTTTCACCATTCTCTTCATAATACCAAGATGGAAAGTTAAAAATGCCCATTTCCTCATCCTCTTCAATAATTTCGAGGGATTCATAGGGAAAAATGTTTTCAATAAATTTAACATCCCTTGACACCATAATTTTATTTTTGCTCACATCAAAAATCTTAAAACCTTTCGTACCTTGGGGGTATCCAACGAAAATCCCAGGCTTCCCCCTTTCTTTGAACTTATCTCCATCGGTTTCGGTGCTTCGGTAATATGCGAGACAACCAAAGACTTTCATGTTTTCGTAATCGGGTTTTTGTTTAAAAACAATTTCATATGGTGTCTTATTTTCTATAGCCTTTGAAGATAATCGATTAATAATATATGCGGCGGTCAAAATACATTCACCCCAAAACTTAGACGATAGCTTTGCTTCAAATTTTAGAGCTCTCGCCGTCTCGAGTAAGTGGCGGTGTTTCCGCTCCACCACGCCGTTTTGTTGTGGTGTATGTGGGCATGTGGTCGCAAGAAGTATCCCTTGTTCTGTGTAGAATTTCCTCATGTGGTTTGAAGTGAACTCACCACCGTTATCACATTGAATCCGCTTAATATTCTTTTCAAATTGAGTTTTTATAAATGTGTGAAAACGGATCATACATTCACTTGCATCATATTTGTGTTTCAAAAGAAACACCCAAACCGAACGACTATAATCATCAACGATGGTAAGAAAATAATTAGCTCCTGTTAGAGAAGGCGTTCGATATTTCCCCCAAATGTCACAGTGTATGAGTTCGAAACAATCATTGGTCTTAATTGAGCTAGTTGGAAATGGTAACCTGGTGTGCTTGGCTTTATAACACGAATCACAAATCAAATCGCTAGTTTTTAAAGGAACATTTTTAATAAAATCAAATTGAGAAAGTTTGTTGCATGAAGCATGGCCCAATCGTTTATGCCAAACGTCAACGGCAACCATCATGACCTTCCTTTTGCCTCAAAGCATGTCCATATGATAAAGCCCTTATTCGCATTTTCCCATACCAATCAAACTCCTTGATGCCAAGTCATGCATAACACAAAAATCTGGGAAGAACGTTACAGCACATTGTAAATCTTTTGATAACCGACTAACCGATAAGAGATTGCACGTGAATTTAGGAACGTGTAGGACGTTCTTTATTTGTATCCCATTAGGTAGAGTACACATTCCTCTTCCCTCAACCGGTATAGAGTCTCCATTAGGTATGGTAACAGGTAACTCATGCATTGCTCTTGTTATGTTTTCAAGCAAATCTGTTTTGTGGGTTATGTGCTCTGTTGCACCCGAATCCACAACCCATTTTAGATCGAGTTTACCTGCAATATTAGCAACGGGCGGAGAGATATCTTCCTTTCGATGAACATTCGCTGCAAATATACACAAGAATTGTTTGTATTAATCGGTGCTCAATCCTAGTATAAGACTTTCTTCACCTTGACCTAAAGTAGCCGCATCGGTTTCGTTGGTTTGGTTTTTGTCAGCCATGATTGATGGCGACGGTAGGGTTTTAAATGATTCGTCGTTTGAGCGGTGTTAAACTGTAACAACTGGCCGTTTTCCGGCAGTTAACCAGGTAACTTTCAACCTTTGACTATACTTATTCCGGCAATACGCCATTGGTAAC
>WOUH02000012.1:1897467-1908042 GCA_009936405.2 Stevia rebaudiana
TGGACTTAATGAACCTGAAGATAGCCGTAGAGTTGGTTAATTGTGGGCAGGGCACCATCTCTTAAAGGAAACCTAACTATTGATTTGCTTAATATATTGCAACTTGGTTTTTCCGTCACCGACAGGGTGTGACACCCAAGAGCGGTCTGGTGAGTAGATCGTGCGGTTCCATAAACGTCTTTAAATCCCGGTCAAATTGCTCCTCCCGATGTGCCTCCGATTGCTCGTCCATCAAACCAATGGCGCATGCATCTATTTTTTTTCCGACTCCACCATTGCCTTCATTAGACCTCCTTCATCATAGTATATGAGTTAACTAATTCGACCAAACTACCTTTGCTAGACTACTTGGCTGCTCTGTTTCCTTTCCGACTTGGTTTTGTTGGTGTTACGTCTTCATTGATGCCGGGAAAGTGAGGAAAGTGATCACCAGGTTCGTTTCTAGATGCATTGTCGAAATTCAGTGATTTTCTTTCATTTCAGAATTTAAAAGAGATGATGTAAGCAGGAGTTCATTTTGGCCATGGTACTAGGAAATGGCACCTAATATCTCTACAAAACATAAACGAGCTCTCTTCGCCCAACAACGAGACTTGGATCCATTTATCATGGGTTCTCACAACCACCCATATTACCATATGAGTAAAACCGGCTTTATGTTTCTTTTGATAATCATTCATCTCTTTCTTCATCACGTCCACATCAAAGGCAACACTAGCACGTAGACGTTCCTATAATAAAAAATGAATAGTTATTTGCCAAGCTCTAAAAATAATAACAATTTAATAAACATTAAAAGTAATAATTGTTAATAGAAAAAAGACCACTCGAATGTTGAACCAATTCATTTGAGTGTTCAACGGCCCCTTTTGAATAAAAAATATGAGTTGATCGGTTGTTTCCACCCATGAGTTTGTTGTCATGTTTAAGCACCCAGCCCCAAAAATCAGCTTTAGTTTGGTCCTTTTGCGACTTTCTTGTCTTCGGAAATATGAATCCATGCTTTACACAAAGCAACTTGTTGATCAACTGTTCAATTTTGACGCACCGCTCGGTCTTTGAACTTTTGGGTCTTTTCGGTTTCTTCTACATCTTCCTCGTGGTCTTCTTCCCCGTCTACAAAATTTGGAGCCTCTTCATCATCATCGTCATCACCATCATCATCCTCATTTAAAGGTTGTTTTTCCGACACAATTCTTCTTCTAAGTCATACAAAACCAAGAGGGGGCATTCAATTGAAATGTCACGTTCTTCACTAGACACACGATCCAGGTGGAAGTTGTGGACTCCAAACATGAAATTTTTTTGTTGATCTTGTAGAGATTACTTGTACGGGTCGGGTGGAAGTTCCATTTGATGCATTTGATATTAGTGCATTGGTGAAATTTGATTTGGCATGACTAGAATGTATGGTTGGGTAGAAATTGAGTCGTCTCCAGCTTGAACGACACCCACATCCTCTTGAACTACCATCTTTTGGTTGTACCAACTCGACATTTCTTTGAACCCATGAAAGTGATTTTTTTCTGTAGGGTAGAATGAATGTAAAATATATTTTTGTGGAAGGTGTAAAATGGTGTATTGAGACTGTATTTAACTAGGAAAAAAGTTTTTTTTTTTTATAATATTTATAACCGTTGAGGAGCCAACAAGTATATTTAAATAATTAAATGGCTATACGCTGCTACCTATAAACGAAACCCGCTTAAAATACCTAAGGTTGTAAGAGCAGTGTAGCTGCTTACCTAACTCTATCCGCGACAGCTTACCGGCTTAGAGCATTCACAGTAGCTTTCTCATCCCCATTTGTACGTTTTTTACTTAAATAATATATGTTTATACTTTTATCAATATCTTTTCACTCTCATTCACTCACAACCACTTTAAAAAACTATTAAAATAACATCATTACCTTTTCTATTTATTCCATCAAAATCCATATCTCCATATTTTTCCCTAACTATGGGGAATTAATAATCAAAACCCTAAATATTTCTCTCTCCTCCACTCACAACCACACCTTAAATTATACAGATTTCATTCTCAGAAATTTAAAAAAACTACTATGAATGCTCTTACAACCCTTAATCCATACGGATGTTGATCCTTTATTTTCCATATTTGTACTTTGTTAAATAACAACATTCGATTTAAACTCCTAGTTGAAGACACTTTGGGGCCTTTAAAGAAAAACACGTTCGGAGTTTGGAATTATTCGGACAAAAAGCCTTTGGTAGTAAGAATTTATTGCTATTAAAAAAAAAGTAGAGAATATTAATAAATAAGATTCTCTCCGTGTGAGCCCTCGAATCAATTTGACATTCACACAGCAGGCAACACTCATGGCGAGTTGAATGATTCAAAGGGCACATGACAAAGAAGATATCGACAACTCTTCAAATCTTCATTCCAGTTTGACTTCAATCTCTCATTTCTTCACAAGGTAACATTCAATTTCTCATTCTTTTCGATCTTGGTGGTTCACCATGTTAAGAGATATAGAAAATTGCTCAACTGATGGTCTTAATGGAGGTCAAAACTCTGAATCCAAGCTAACCCAGTCAACATCTGAGCAAAACCGATGGAGTTCAGATGATAAAATGGGGGTTTCTGATACGAACGATGGTTTATATAGAAATTCGGAGTCGAAACCCTCGAAATTAGGGGTTTCTCAAGAGTTAACGTTGAGCTATCTGTGTGATAATTCGAAATTAGGTCAGAATTCGTGTGATAATGGTAGAAGTTTACTGAATTCATTTGATAAGTTAAAAGGAAAATCCGTTGTTTCTGAGGATCAAAATGATCCTAATCAGGATGAGAATAGATTTGTGGAGAGAGATTTCTTGCAATTGTCGGAGAATTCTTCAAAACGAGAGGTTGAAGATGATGAAAATTATGGGTTGAATAGAGACAAGAAGCCAAAATTAGAAACCCTAGATCTGTCTCTAGCTTTACCTGATACTTCCATGTCTTTAGCTGCATCGAATCGGGTTCAAGATGTTGATCATTCAGTGAGTTTAAAGCCGACAAGAAGCCTGCAATCAATGGGTAGATCAAACAGTAACAACACTCAAACTACTTTCTCCAATGATTTCACAACCGGTTCAATGTCTTGTTCATTCTCACATCAGTTTTCACATAACCCTAGTTGCTCCATGACCCGAAATTCAACGGAGAATTATGAGTATTCAATGGGCAGTCATAGAAGAGATTGTGACCAGATTTGGAATGGTGGTGAGGGTACTAACGGGTCGGTTCATAGCCGGTTTAGACCCGTTGGCGATGGAGGCGTTGCATTGGTGCAACCAAACCGCACCAATTCTGACAATAATATGTCGTTTTTTCCATCCGAACTGCCAGCAAGGATGAAAATGGACACGCGATCTGGTGATTCAAGGGGGAAAGATTCTGAGAATACAAAAGGGTTAGAAAGTATGGATTTCGGGCGGACCCGTAAGCTTTCTAGACCCGAAAGAATCCTTAGAGAAATTGTATCCGAATCAATTCAAACAATGGCTCAGATAACTCAAGAACTTCCCGAAGAAACATTTGAATCCACAAAAGAATATTTGAAGAAACTAATGGCAATCCCTGAAAAGAGAGACGAATTGGTCGGATTACAGCTTCAACTCCTGAGAAGATCCGATCTCACAAGTGAAACGCTTTCAAAAGCAAATAAAAACCAACTTACACTCTTGGTTTCCATAAAAACAGGTCTTGAAAGCTTCTTAATGGTCCAAAATCGCGTACCCGCAAACGAACTAATCGAGATTTTCTTACTGGAAAGATGTAAGAACATGAACTGCAAAAGATTATTACCTGTCGAAGACTGCGAATGCAAGATTTGCTCAACACAAAAAGGATTTTGTAGCGAGTGTATGTGTCCTGTTTGTTTAAACTTTGATTGCGCGAGTAATACCTGCAGTTGGGTCGGTTGCGATGTTTGTTCTCATTGGTGTCACGCGGCGTGTGGTATTCAAAAGAATTTAATAAAACCCGGTCCAAGCTTGAAGGGGCCCACGGGGACAACAGAGATGCAGTTTAATTGTCCTTGTTGTGGTCATGCTTCTGAAATGTTTGGGTTTATTAAGGATGTTTTTAAGTCATGTGCTGAATTATGGAGTTTTGAAACATTAATTAAAGAACTTGATTGTGTTAGAAAAGTTTTTAGGGGAAATGGAGATTTTAAGGGGCAAAAACTTCATTTGATTGCTGGTGAGTTGATATCGAAACTTGAAGCCAAAGTTATGTCTACTTCAGATGTATGTCTCAACATTCTTCATTTTTTTAATTGTAAGTTTCAAAATTCATTCTCATTATTAATTTGTATTTTGTAGTCAATCAAGAAAGGATGCAGCTATTGCTTTGCACTTTTTCTCAAAATTATCTTTCTTTAAATCTGATTTTTTTTTTATTTTTCTCAAAATTATCTTTCTTTAAATCTGAAGTTTTTATTTTTCTCAAAGTTATCTTTCTTTAAATCTGAAATTTTTTATTTTTCTCAAAATTATCTTTCTTTGAATCTGAAATTTTTTATTTTTCTCAAAATTATCTTTCTTTAAATCTGAAATTTTTTATTTTTCTCAAAATTATCTTTCTTTAAATCTGATTTTTTTTTATTTTTCTCAAAATTATCTTTCTCTAAATCTGAAATTTTTTATTTTTCTCAAAATTATCCCCATGGTCAGACATTATCGATTTTACATTAAAGAAGTGGTATTAAATTTTATTTAGAGTCAATTTCTTTTTTTGGTCACTGTGGTTTACTTAAAATTGCCATTTTCATCCAAAATTTGAAATCTTGCCATTTTGTCCCTGCGCTTCAATTTTCTAGCCATTTTCGTCCATGTGGTTTTCATTTTCTTGTCATTTTAATCCAATAACTTAACACAATTCACTTATTCATTGGACTAAAACGACAACAAAATGAAAACCACAGGGACGAAAATGGCAATATTTCAAATTTTGGATGAAAATGGCAATTTTAACTTTTTAAGTAAACCACAAGGACCAAAAAAGAAATTAACTCTTTTATTTATAAATTTTTTATTTTTTAATGATTTGTTTTTACAGCGATAGATGCAGGTGGGATGCCCGAGTTTCCCATTTCAAACCCACTATTAAAAGATCCAATTCTGCCATCAAAACCAAATCAAATCTCATTATACAACACGGGTTCATCAAGTGTGAGATCAGATAATCCTCATGACATCAGTCTAAAATCTCATCCCCAAATGATGAACACGCAGAAAATAATAATTGAAGACGAGTGGTCTGTAAAACCATTAAAAAAAGACGCGTTTGACAGCGTAGAGAGCCTTGTGAGAATAAAAGACGCGGAAGCCAGAATGTTCCAGAACAAAGCGGATGAAGCAAGAAGAGAAGCAGAGGGGTATAAAAGGATGATTAGATCAAAAAATGAGAAATTGGATGAAGAATATACAGAAAAGATTGGTAAATTAAGTTTGCATGAAAGTGAAGAAGAAAGAAAGAAGAAAGCTGATGAACTTAAGGTTTCGGAAAATGATCATTGTGAGTATTACAAGATGAAGATGCGAATGCAAGCTGAGATTGCTGGATTGTTGGAGAGAATGGAGAAAACTAAACAGCAATGGGTGTGATTTTTAAACCCTAAATTATGGGTTTTTCTTATTTAAGAATGTTTGTTTTCTTGAAAATCGCAGGCTTGAATATTATGATTGTTATCTTGCAGGATTTGAGGTGTTTTTGAATCTAACTTTCTTATAGATTCTTTGGATTTTGATTGTGGTTTTGTTTTTTTCTTTTCTGGTTTTAAGTGGTGATTAGTTTTATGTTTGATTTGTAAAAGTATTATTAACATATTTCGCTACTTTCGAATCAGAAGTTGGTGTATTTTGATTATTAGTGCTCAACAACTATAAATATAAATAAATTAATAAAATAAATTAGGGCTTTCCGAAAGCGTTTTTTTGTTTTTGAACCTGGCTCAGCGAACATAGTTTGCTACCAACCCTAGGTGATGACGAATGCCAGGTGTTGGCGAGGTACTCACGAGGAAACGTGCTGATTCAATAAAACCACCTGCCAACCGCTTTGCCCGGGTTTTGACCTATGACCTACCATTTGGGTAGAAACATGGAATGTCACTAGACTATAAAGTCATCGGCCCGAAAGCTTTTATTTATTTAAGAGTTTTTCGCTTGACTTGAACTTAATTTTAAATTACACTATACCTATATTGTGATAAAACACACACTCAAGTGTACAAGTTTTTACTAAATTATTGATATTTTTTTATTTGATAGCTAAATACTCTTAGTAAAGTTGTTTTGATTGTTGGAACTAGAGTCTTAGAGTAATCAACACTAAGACGTAAAGATGTATATTTTTTAATAAACAATAAAAATATACATAAAAAATAATTAATAAACAATGACTAAATCACCATTACAAAACTGGTCACCATCACCCGGTATTAACATATTTTTTACCTTTCTTTTTTACTGCAACTTTCTTTTTTACGGTTAATGTATACAACAATTTCAAATGAAGAATTTCCTGTGAATAAGCAATATACTCGTGTATTCTTAACACATTTACTATGATATATACTAATGGGCAAGAACACAACGTAAATTTAAATTTAGATTTGAGAATCAGATTCCATCTTCTCAATCAGTTTGATGAAGTTACCAACTATTTTTTTGCCTTCTTTAGTTATAATACTTTCTGGATGGAACTGTACACCCTGCGATGTTAAGTACTCATGATTTGGTTACTTAATTTTTTAAAATAAGTTAGTAAAAATAAATACTAAAGTCACGGAGTACACCACGACTTAAGAATTAAAAGTGAATATATTTCACTATTCAATAATTCATTTGACGCAAAATTTGATATGTTTTCTGTTGGGATGATTAATCAAGAAATCGCAAGTCAAAACTGAAAGTCAAATACAAAAGTCAACCAGAAGGTCAAAGTCGGTTAGGTACTTAAAATTCGGTTATTTAACCGCAATTAGTTAGTTAATTAACTGTCAATTTGGTGGGTATAAATACCCCACATATGTACAAACATTGATGATCGATCAGTTTAGTATTTTGTTTGTCAATTTCGTTGTTTGACTTTCTGGTGGTCAAAGTTCTGTACATTTGTGCAGAACCCAAATCAATTCAATATATTTAACATTTTCTAGGAACTTATGATATTTAATCTTTTTTAGAATCTTGAATACACAGTTTCGTGAATTTATTTTTTTCTTTTTGTCTACATTCTGGTATAAGTTTTATTGAAAACCGAATTCTACTAGAAATAAATTACTTCTTTACATTTACATGGCCAAATAAAAATGATTTTGAATATTACTCAGTCTTTCAGTAGAATTTATATCAATATATATAAAACAATTAAAGAAACTTTATATTTATATTTTTTTAAAGTTAAACATGACAAGTTATTAGACAAAAATCAAAATATATATTATTTGATATATTGAAAAAATAATTAAAAAAATATAATAACCTTCTTTTTTTTTTTTTAAATCATGGCATACCCATGTGGCAGTGTTGAAATATTCTAAAGAATAATTGCCAAAAACACCTTAGACAAATCCAACATCTTTATTCTCGATATGACATGATCCAACACGAGGGGCAAAATGGGAATTTACCTGCAAATGTGTATAAACTCTGTGACGAGCAGCCATAACTAATCCATCATCTGTCCATGCAGTCATCTCAAGATCATCATTAGGAAAGTTGTTATTGTCTATTACAAATCTATGATATCTAGCAGCAGTAAATGGGCTAAAAAATTAACATAAACAAACTTAATTAAAATACAAAATTCAAATTAAAAATAAAATAAAAATTGCAACTTGGAATTAAATGAACATACTTTGATAAACCTGCAAATAAACCTTCTTCCCCGTCGTCATTATAATATACAAGTGAACTTTTTCCAAGAACCGTACCAGACGGAGACCGCACTATTTTCCCTAAAAATAATATATTTTGTAAAATTTTAATAATAAAAAAAAAGTGTTTTCAATACTCACCTCCAAAAGCCTCACCGATGCATTGTAATCCTAAACACACACCAAATATAGGTATTGTAGGTCCAAGTTCCTGTATTGTTTGTACTGATATTCCTTTATCTTAAGGGGTAAAACCGGAAATAAAGAATTATTATGTATTTAGTCAAATGAAAAATGAAAGTTGATTGCGAAGAAAAATAAATTAAGGACAACTATGATCTTACCGGGTCCAGGAGATATAACAATTGCTCTTGGATTCTTTCTATAAACAAAAGGTACATTTTATGAATTAGTTGACTTGTAAGCGATTTAAATTAAAAAAAATTAATAAAAATTTAGAAAAAAATATGAAAATGGTTACGGAAAAATAAACACTTTATAAATAAATACCCTTGAATCCATGAACTTGAACATGACCTATATATATATCTATTCGTGTGACTGACATCCATTTTCAACATAAACCCAAACATACTAAAAACCATGTAATTTGAACACGACCCATATAACCCATTTATTTCAACGGGTTAAACGTGTTGGCAGGATGTAAATGAGTTGTTGTCAAATTATAAACGGGTTAAACAAGTCATAAACAAGTTCGTGGGCCGTTAATTATAAACAAGTTGGCTACAGAATATATTTGTTTATTCTAATTCTAAACAGGTTAGACAGGTCGTTGGCTATAGAATATATTTGTTTATTCTAATTCTAAACAGGTTAAACAGGTCAACCCGAAAACGATCAATTGTTTATTGAACACCCAAAAGCTGATTATTTTTGTGACGTGTCATGAATTGTCACCCTTGATTTCTGACCACATAATAATTTAGCAAATATGATTTATTAAAAATATACAAAATACCTTCTAAGTTGATCCACGGTAATCTCATCGTTTCTGTAAACTTCAAAGTTGCATCCCAGCTCTCCAAAGTACTTGAGATTATAAAACGAAATATTAATTATAAATTGATATGACATTAAAAAATAATTCAAATAAAAAAATTAATATACACAGTTGTAAGAAGCAAGTGATCAAATGGAAAAGTTTAACATGAAGGCACAAAAGGAACAATTTTTTTTTTTTCATTTGGCAAAAAAAGGGAAAAACCTGACAAAGGTTATAAGTGAAGCTGTCATAACTGTCAATAACAATTAAAGATTTGTAATTCTTTTTCACTGAATCTGTTGTTGAGCTTGAAGATGTCTTCATTGAGACCGCGAAACATCTTCTTGTAATCAATGTATTGTTGAGATTTTGGGTTTTTTGAGGAAGCAGTAATGATTTTAGTTGAATAGAAGATAAGTGAGGCGAAGAAAAAGCTGCCATTATTTGTTTACATTCACTAAAATCCTGACATATGACATTAAAACAAAGATTTAATGAACAATGCAATTAGAGGATTTTTAACATTTAGAGTTAAGAAAATGTAACCACAAAGTTTAGAAAAGAAAATCAAACAAAAGGACATTTGTCACTAAACTTAAATTAATCTAATGTAATTAGTGAACAAAAGATTTTATGTAACTAAACGGATAAATATGATATTATGCAAGTTTCCAAAGGCATATACACTCCTAATTTCAAAGCAGCAATGCCTGTCATGATGATGATGTGATGATCATGATGATTAAATAATAATTATTATGAAACAAAGATGGATTAACAAACACTAATTATGGTGTTTGTTTTAATCACTAGTCAAGAAAGGGGATAAAGTGAGAGACAGTTGAGTTTATGTTTATGCATCAAATATCAGAATTCAAGGATCTGTAAGCAACAAAGATACCATTTTTGTTTCCGTTTATCTCAAGAAATTTAATTTTATCTTCTCATAATTCTACAAATACACCCAAACAAATAACTGACAATTAACCCTAATGCTAATTACGACACCAGTCTAAGAAAAGGGATTTCAATCATGCGAATTAAAGCGATCAAATTCAAATTCAAATTCGTATGCCATTAGAGAAGCCTGTAAAACCCTTGTTTCTGCTTATTTTTCGAATTTCGCAGAAGATTATACAAAAATATATTGGGGCACACCGGAAGAACAATCCAGCAAGTATATTACGCAGTAGGGAAACTTTCACCTCCGATCGTTCTTCGTTCTGATGATCTCAATTCAACGATAAACAAACAAAAATCGAGTCTTTTTTGCGCACGATCCGTCAAGAAAGAAACTTCATCTGAACACGAACAACTTGTTTTATAATTTGTGTTCTCATAGTTAACATTGGTTCTCCAAATAAAGAGAGGGTGTTGTTTGAAATTGCCTTTGAAAAAACTTATTGATTTTCTTACTTTTGAAAAAGCTAATAAGTTAAAAAAAAGTATTTACAATAAGTATTTTTGAAAATGACTTTTATAAAGAGTAAATAAGTTGTTTTTTAAAAAGCCACAAATCCTAACTTTTTAAAATAACTTATGACTTATTGTCATCAAGTTATCAGTCTACTTACTTTTTACCCAATTTACCACTCAATATCACTCACCCACCGCCACCTGCCACCACCACCCTCCACCACCACCCGCCACCACCACCCGCCACCACCCGCAC
>WOUH02000012.1:1921646-1935565 GCA_009936405.2 Stevia rebaudiana
TAAAGTATGGTTTGTGTTGGTACAATCTGTGTTGCATAATATAGACCGGTTGACTCGATCCTGCCGTTTGACTGACCTGATTACGTGGCAGACCGCCCTCTGGACCGGTCGGAGACCGGGGCCCGGGGAGCGGGGTGTCACATCCATCGTGTTGGTTTGGTTTTCTTCATAAAGGTACATATCTAAACACCCTATGGTTGTGATCTATGTTTATTTTTTATATGCGTGTAATTGGATACTTGATTAGGATTTGTTTTTGAAACAATATTATTGTAACCGTACTCTTCAGCTATGCAACTCTAATAAGATGATTATTGAATTAATCATATAATGAAATTAGTTTTATATTTTTAAATCGAATACATGAAATCCCAACATCATATTCCTTATATAATGATATATTTCATTTATTAATTTAACCAAACATTTTTTTTCATTACAACGTAATAATTCATTTTATTTAAGCATTTCCAATAATGCATATCAAACACTACCTTATATTTTAAAAAGAATCATCATTAGAATATGATTTGAATTTGTTTCCCGACTATTAAAAGGTTCGATACTAATATAAGAATATTAGAGATGTTGTTATCTAAGTCATTTTAGTTTGTTTATAATGAATTTGCAAAGTTAAATAGATGTATGAAGCTTCTTCAACGAGGTCTTCCATCGATGCAAAGCTTTACCGAATACATCATAAAACACGAACCGAGCTGTATTTCTAGTTAATTTCATCGACATAAATCCTTGTCCATGATGGAAGAACTTAACACCACAACTCTCATGTGGCTTGTTCGCCTCTAGCCACGCCTTTGATCCAGACCCGCTTGTTAAGAATCGTATTTTACTGCAATATTCGATCGAATTTTACCACATGATTAGCATTCATATAACTGGATGTTGATATATATAACAGGAAATAATTTTAAGTTGAGGTTCAATCCTTAGGACATATATACAAAGTGTAAAAATCATGAAAGAATAAGGTTAGGTTCAAGTAGGAAGGGTCTTTGTAATAGAAATGGTAAGAAAGGCCATTCTAGTGACATGTGACATGGGTTCGAGGAAAGACGCTTGTAGTAACATGTCTCAATTAAAAGTTTAATATATCTATAAAATTGTCACCGTGTCTTCCCTGGTCATTGATTATAGAATCTAATGGTTGGGAGGCTTTTTACACTTTTTGTTATAAGGGTCCTTCCTACTATAACCTAACAATATATATATATATATACAAATTTATAAATATACAAACCTTAGTTTTTGTAAAAATAATGAAAATCAGAGTGTTTTTATAAATATTAAAGTGCAACTACTTAAAATTAGTTTTATATAACATAGCATTGTAAAAGTATTATTATAATAACACTTTTTAATTCATACTATCACTTTGAATATTAATATTTTTACAAAAAAACAACTATAAATAACTAAGTCATACCACTAGTTATATTTTATAGTGACGTATTACATCCAAAATTAAACTTTAATGCTTCAAAGTTCAAAATACTAATGCAATTATTCAAATCTCTTCAACTGACTAGCTAAATTTCCAAATCAATGAATGCGTAGAAATGTGCATAGGTATTAGCTAGGTAGTTTTAACTACAGATATTTTTGTAACCATTTCATTTACGTAAAAAAATGCAAATGCAAGTATTTTACATTATAGAATTGAATGGACAAACAAGGGTAATATATTATTAGCTTGGCCTGTTATGTAGCATTTAGAAAATCAATGCTTTGAAACCCATTCTGAGTGTCATTTATTGAATTTTAAGGCAACATCAAGATAATAATTTCATATATACCCCTACAAGACATATAAAATATTATATATATTCTTACAAAGTTAAAAAAAATATATATTTTTTTTATTTTTTTGTAGCCTTTAAAAATACATATATATATTCCTACAAACTTATTAAATATCATATACATCACTTTTAAAAATAAATAATAATATTACCATTTTACCCTTAAATTAGCTAAATTTCTAAAGAGTAAATTATACTTTTTGTCCTTAATGTTTACATCATTTTTCAGTGGTTGTCATTTTCCTTTAAAAGTGATGAAAAACATCATTTATGTTTAAAAAAATTACATCTTTCATTCTTTACACTAATGCTCGTTAGATTTTTCTGTTAATCCAGTAATATACATTGCACGTGAGGGTAATTTTTTGTATTTCTTTTAACTTAGGGAACATTTGTGTAAAAAAAAGATTAAAAATTGTTATTTAATGATGGGCCCCATCTCATTGAATCATCTACATTCACATCTGGCTACACCTTCACCGTCGGAACGCTCCTACGACCACCACCGATCTGAAAATTGTGACCATAGCCACAATTACTCGCCGTCAACCAGACCACCATCAACTCCAGCTGCTGATCTTGATTTCCTCCGCCAACTAGGGATATGGTTTGTTGGAAAAAAGAGCAAATCGAAGGTTTTGGGGCTTTGTGAAAAGATTCAATCTTTTAATAATTTGCATCTAAACACTGAACCTTCAAACCAAAAACAAAGATTCCGATGACAGTTGTGTATCATTTAGATCGATTGTGATTCTTAAATCTTAACCGATGTTAAATTTTTTAATACTTCTTTTTTAGCTGATGAATTAGTTTATTATTTATAACACAATTATTAGAATACTAAATTACCTTGTTTTTATATATAGATAGATATATATTTACAAATCTTATATCAGTTGTTTTGATTTTATTGCTGCTAGACAATTTTAAAGACAACCATTACATTTTTTTTTTTTTTTTTTTAAAACATTTTGACCCATACTCATATTTGTCACAACCCGTTCTAACCCGTAATCATGTTTATCATAACCTGTTCTGACCCGACCAATATAATTTTTTTTTAACAACCATCTTGATCCTAACCCGTTTCTATCATGTGACCCTGTCCAACCCGACCCACCCATTTGCTAGCTCTACATTTCTGGTTTAATATATACAAACTGTATCCTGCAAATTTGTACCACCATTCAGCTTTAATTGCTTACACGTTGATAGAATATAAGAATTAAAATTGAGAGTTTAAAAAAAGAAAGATTAAAAAATCCATGATGTCATTAGACAAGATTGGTGAAAATACTGTGGTTAAATAAACTTGCTGCACTTCAAGCAACATCAGCTCTCATTTCCAAATCCCAAGTGGACATGCTTATGTTTTAAAGTTTGAAGTTTGAATAATGTATTGATTTGCGAGGAAGACTTAACCCATTTAGACCCTTAAATTATTCTGTCAAAACCCATCTTGACCCAATAAAGAGAGAACCTTTTTCTAAAACGACTCATCCTGACCTATACCCATCCTGACCCAAACCCATTCTTACCCATTACCCAACCCAACCCAACTTACCCATCTTGCCAGGCCTAATTAGAATAAGCTACAATAATGGTCTCCTAAGTTAAAGAAACACAAAGGTACCCTCATGTGCGGTTTAACAGAAAAATTTAAGAGATGTTAGGGTAAAGAATGAAATGCGTAATCTTCTTAAACATAGAGGATGTTTTTCATCATTTTTAAAAGGAAATGACAACTACTGAAAAATGGTGTAAACATAAAAGAAGACGAAATGCGTAGAAATGTGCATAGGTAGTTTTAAGGATATATATATGATATTTGAAAACTTTCTACGGATATATATGAAATTAACCAAAATAAAAAAACAAATGCTACACGTTATAAGTTCTCTCACAAAAAGTTGTAGACGAACTTGTAATTCCACGTAATATTTTACATTTCTTAGGGCAGAGAATGTATGTACCTATCTTGACATGAGACGTGCTCTAGGCAATGATCATGTCCGTTCATGTAGAAATCAACCTTGTATTCCTGAGAATGTAAAAAGATAATTTAAGAAGTCTCTATACATTGTTACACAATAATCTGATAAGATAAAGTTGGTGGAAGACCCGCTATTGATTCTGGCTTTATCCAAATACCCTAATTTCGTCACTAGATGTCTCAGATGTTTCGATGGGGGGCGAGGGTTTACCTATTCCACGAGGTTCCCGCGCATCAGGGGGCGTCTGTTTCACCGCTGTCCGATGGACCCGGTTTAGACAACATACGTGATACGTGAAACAACGCCGTTCAAAAAAAATATAATCAAATAAGTTGTTGAAATGATAATGCCAAGTCTCGTCACTAAATACCCTAAGTTAGTCACTTTTTACTAGCTTAAATTACACGCATAATGCCATAAAGAGCAACACCACACTAATGTTAGTCACTAGATGGCTCAATATGTAACTAGTTAAATAAGTCGTAGGACTGAATGCCAGGTCTTGTCACGAAGTATCTTAATGTCGCCACTTGCTAGATATTTACTATAATTGGATTGACTTAATAACCGATGTAAATTGTATAATTATTAAACAAGTTGAAAGGGGGGGGGGGGGGGGGGGGGGGATGCTTGTTTGAATGTTTATGGTTATTATAGGAGAAGTTCCTAATCAACGTGGGTTCGGGAGCAGCGCATTTAAGAGAACGTGGGTGCAGGGGCAGCGCATTTAGGAGCGGTGTCGGGTAACAGCCCCTAGCTGGGGTTAACATATTTTTTCTAACCTATATTGATATTTTAAGTCTCACTAAATTATGTTGTTTCGAACTTTCGCATTTGAAATTCGGATCTTGAATTTGTGCGCAATAAGGTTAACTTTTCGAATTCGAAATAAAACTCCCAAAAGGCAGTTTCCCCAATATATCCTAAATTCCTCATTTTGGTTCATTCACTTGTTAAAAAATTTAATCTTCATCTCTATACTTGTATGTTCTTCGATGCATACCATGTCCTTGTATTTCTAATATTGTTAAAAGACAAAATTACAGAAATCGTCCTTTAGGTTTGTATGATATTGCAGGTTTCATCCTCTATCTTTAAAAGGCTCCGATTTCATCCTTTACCTTTGAAATTGTTGCATGTTACGTCCTTTAAGCTAACTGTCGTTACATTTTCTTTAATTTTTCTAAAAACGACCAAAATACCCTTATTAATAAAGGATGAATTCTGCAACGCTGTACAAACATAAAGGACATTTACTAAAAGATTGTTTATAAATATGAATAATGATATTATATTAATATTTTGATTTTATTTTATTTGTAAGGGTATTTTTAAATGTACACCCCTCTTAATTAGGTGGTTGAATCAAGATAAAAATGTTACATTTATTTACTCCTATAACGTACCTTTAATAAGTTTTATTTCATCTTTTGTAATCTTATTAATGAAGATCAATCCAAATAAACCATGTGAACTTATAATTGAATAAAAAATGTTGGGTATGACGTAGTAACTAATAAAAAATTGGTGGGTATGTCATAGTAACTCATTCTTTGTTTTTCTTGGTATTGTGTTCCCAACATTTGAGGTTGAAGCAAATCTCAAATCAATTTATTCATTTTACTTATTTCATCAATCTTATTTTTCATTAATAGTTTTTTTCGTGAACGACAACGTGATTTAGTTTTAGTAAAGACTTCCGGTTTTACTTTTTATCTCACTACAAGAAATTAGAGTGTTTACCTACACATATTTTACCTACACATCTAAATGTGTGGTAAATTACCTACACATGTTTGAATATGGTGAGTAATGGACAATAACAATTTATAATAATGACTAACATTTCATATATGTTGGTAATATGTTTACCTACGATTAATATTAGTGGGAAAATTTCCCCCCAAAATTAATGATCAAACATTGTCTATGATGCAGTGGTTATTATTCTTTCATCTTAATCAAACAAATTCATCCTTATCAATCAAAATCAAAATTTTCAATCCTAGTAAACTTCATCAAAACTAGTTATCATTCTCAAACATGAACAAGCATACATGAGCTTAGTTGATATTAACCAATCATAGTTTTTTTTTTTGAACATCGTTGGGTCTCTCACTGATTTCAAGGCGTTGAAGCATCAATGTCGACTACTCAGACCGCCATGAGAGACCACACCCCCAGATGCGCGGGAACCGGATGGAATCCGTAAACTCTCGTACCCGTCAGGTCTGAACCTGGGATAAAACCCTGATTCAAACCATCACCCAGATGTCCTTTGAATATGTTCCAGATGGGAATCGAACCCTTGACCTCCACTAGGGAGGGAGGGTGAATTACCATTGGGACACAATCACAGGACATTAACCAATCATAGTTAATTAATCAGGATCATTAAGAGTCAAAACTTGCGGTCTTAACCGAATTTGAGAACCATCAGTAAAATTTAGTTAAACTTTATAACTATAATAGCTTTCATAAACTTTATAAATGATATCTATTTATTTAAAATTATATACATAATAGTAAGAAAATACTATAATAATATAATCTAATAATTAATTAGTATTTCTTAACAATTTTTCTGAAAATGTCCTTTAAGTTTCTTAACAGTTGCAAGTTTCATCCTTTATTAATAAGGGTATTTTGGTCATTTTTTGAAAAATTAACAGAAAATGTAACGGCAGTTATCTTAAAGGACGCAACATGTAACAATTTCAAAGATAAATGATAAAATTAGAGCTTTTTAAAGATAAAGGATGAAACCTGCAATATCATACAAACCTAAAAGACGATTTCTGTAATTTTGTCTTGTTAAAATCGTGGACAAAAACTAAACATCAAGGCAATCATGTTTGTTGGAGTACACAAAGATTGATCACAAGTTTTGGGTATAGCAGACCATGGATTTTACCATGGTTGTAAAAATCCCGATTACCCCCCATTAGTAGCCGATTAATCGATAATCCTCTCCTCACCGATTATCATTAATCAGTTCCGTCGGTCAAAATTGATGCTCTTGAATATCGTGATTTTGGTTAAAAATGTGGTCACAATTGAACAAAATTGGTTATAATTATATAGTTTGACTTATTTATGTGAACTTTGAAGTATTATATTCATATTGGTACGTGTACATATAAAGTTTTTAAGAATTACATATAAAACTTTCAATCCGATTAATCCCGACTAATCCTGATTAATCCCTAGTCCCCACCTCCCGCTCGACTAGCACCTAACGATTTCTACAACACTGGATTTTACTACATATATAAATGATCACTACGTACATATTGTATAGATACCTCTAAAAGTGGAAGAAGATGTGTAACAAGTTCTGGAGTATCGCAATGATGACCTGTGCTTCTTATACCGTGATGCCCGACCACGATCTTCCACTTAGCCCTTGACTCACTCAAGGCTGATCTCAAATCCTTATTTGTTAATAAAACATCTCATTAATTAATTGGATCGCGGTTTAATTCATACATCAATCAGTTTTAACAATGCTTACCTTTAAGAGATTCGTGAGATAAACGTCGCGAGGAAGTATGCCTCGCCAATCATACTTGTGATCTTTCGGGTCATCAAAGTAAATATTGACGAAAGGAGTCGTGTCCACGAAGAACAGTTCAGCAATATCTGCATAACAAACACAAATTTAGAGTGGGTTTGGATTTTATAATGCTAAGTAATTAATGGAGAATTATAAAAAATGATGGTGATGGTTATGAACCTGTATTTACAACGAAAGATCTTAAACAACGCCATCTACTATCTCTTTTTCTAAGCTTTGGAGACAATTGTGCCATTACATCCCCACGGTAATCGTGATTCCCCAATACTGGAAAAAAATGAGGTGTTTAGAAAATGTGCCATTTAATTACATATTTTTTATTTCCTAAGATTATTTATTATATATTTCTCAAAACTAAAAAATTAATTACGTATTTCACCTTCTCAAAATATATATATCTTACATATTTACTTATTTTATGAAACTAACTTATTGAATTACTAATTTACCATTATTTTTACTAAAGGATTTTTACATATCTATTTATTAAGAAAATCAATTACATATTTTACATGATGTACACTTTTTTTTGTATTTTCTAAAATGCAATAAACAGATGTTAACGCTTTAGACGATTTCAATAAGTTAATTTTAACGTATATATGTAATTGATAATCTTATTATAAATGAGATATATGTAAAAAAATCTTTTAGTAAAAATAAGGGTAAATAGTAATTCAGTAAGTTAAATTTAAATGAAATAGATAAATATGTATTATGTATGTTTTAAGAAAGGAAATATGTAACTGGTTTTTTGGCTTGCGGAAATATGTAATTTTTTATCTTAGGAAGACAGGGATATATGTAAATAATCCTTAGAAAAAATATGTAAATGCGACGAACATCGTTTTTTTGCTAAAGGATACCGTCTTTGTCACTAATTTTATGATCAGGACCACAAAGTAGGTTTAAAATTGTTATAAAATGAGTTGGTCACCACACGAAACAATTAGCACATGCGCTAACCATGAACATGACATGTTTGATTAAATGTGTCAATTACGAGAACATGAACAGGTAAAATATTTATATGATTTGTTTAACACGATTATATTACATGTTTAGTAAGATGACACACGAAAAGAAAACATATCATAATATCCTCAATAGTTTGCAATATATTAAAAAAACCATAATATTCTTTAGGCTATATATATTTAGTAATTTAGAATTTTAAAACAACTTTTTTTCGAACGATATAATAATTTAAAAGATTTAATGATTTAAAATAATAATATTTAATCACGTCATAAACAAGTTAGGAGATTAAGACTTCTTTAGACATCATTTAAGCGTGTTAGAAACCTGCCAATCTACTTCAAATATGATGTCTATTCAACTTAAACTAGAATTTGTTTAGTTTAATGTTGTGTTAACAAGTCCGTGCTTGAAATTAACTAGAAACGAGTCAATCCTGATAAGTTTAAAGGAAAATGGCTAAACAAAAGAAAGAATAAAAGTTGTGATGCATGCATATACCAACCAGTATACCACGGTTTTTGAAGGCTAGGGGCAGCGTATACGTATTTGAATGACTCGTCAAAGGCTGGATCGTTTATGCGGGTTAACCCATCATCGTAGAAATTATCTCCGGTGGAAACTACAAAATCTATATCTAGTTTGTCTGCAATGATTCCCATCTGCAATGATCTCACAAAATAATTAAACCCATAAAAGTAAATACATATGATAAATGTGGAGGAATATCAAAACCTGAACAGCAACTTGAGATTGATTGAACCACCCTCTTCGTCCCCAATCACCGATGACCAAAAAGCTGAGCGAACCATTGTTGTTGTTTATCTGATGATGTAACCGTTGAAGCTTGGCTGAAACTGGAGCTAGGAATGTACATAAACCGAAATTTAAAAGAAGGATGAACAAGGTCCTGTTGACAAGATGGTTGATCATGCCTGCTAATTTTGATGTTTATATAAAATCTATTGAGAAATCTAGTTTGTTTATACGGTTTTTGTATGGAATATATATCAATGGCCAAAATTTGCATGCAATGATTCGCTAAAATATCAGGCTTGCCAGGTTTTAAGGAAAGTGAGGATGTTCGTAAGATATATAAATTACCAATTAAAAATACAATCATCTTGTACTTTCTTTTTTTATTATATAGCTAGAAAGTTAAATCTTTAATATTAATAAAGAAACTCTTAGTATCTAAATTACATTTATTAAAAATGTATACGAATAGTATTATCATCACATGCACCTCTTGTAATATTGATTTAATAACTAACGTAGTAGGTTAGCCCAAAGGCTGTTGGGCCATGGATCTAAGTAACAAAGTTTTTCAACACATCTAGGTCACAAGAATTTCTAAGAATTCCTTAGTAAGATTTCAGACTAAATAATAAAAATAGTCATTGTATTTAACTCATTTATGGAATAGATCCTTTCACATAAAATATTTCCCTAAAGATTCTATTCCTCAGAATCTATCACAGATTGTGTCGTTTGTGATAACAGTTAAGATTTTGGGTACTCTATGCAATTGCTCAATTTGTATTTGAACTATAAAGAACCAAATGTATAATGTTAAAAAAAAAGAATAATTAATCTTCAGCTCTTCAAGGAATAAAGAATCAACAAAAGAATGAAGTAACTATGACATCTGGTAATTTGCAGTTCCGAATCCGGTCACTTCCGATATTAACGAACCTTTGTCATTCTATTACTATTGCTTGTTACATGTGTTATATGTATTATCAGGATTAATTAAATATATTACACAATATGTATTATTGGGAACAAACACTTAATTGTAAGTAATTCAGGAAATTGCAAATTACCGGATTACGTATGCGTATTTATCCACGAACGTCGGTGAACTAAAAGTTAGTCAGATATGGGCCTATAATATATATAGGAATCACAAAATAATAATATTGTATTATTATTGCAAATGTACACATCTTTTGGACACATTACATTAAAAGACTCATGTTAACTTAGGTGACTTAACATCTTATTTAAGTCCTTTTTCATCATGTGCCATTTAATTGTGTTGATTAAGAGAGATGATCTTGATAGTACATTAGTACTATTGGTTTTGATGAACCTCACTCGGCCGGTGGTGCCGTGCCGGGTGCATATTAACTTATGGACCCATTTATCAATGTCATAAGGTGGGCATTGATATGAAGGCAATTCGAGAAAACATAATACAGTCAGCATCGGTAGCATGCACCTAATAGTTACACGACTTATGACTAGCTATCATTAGGTTTATACTTGTGTTATGTGGTCCAACATTAAATTATAATCTAATAAAATTGGTTTTCTTATATTATTGACTCACTGGACCTGTGAACTCACCAACCATTGGGTTGAAACTTGTTTTGAGTATGTTTTCAAGGTTCTCTGTATGTGTGCTATATGGCTTGGCAGAAGCTATGATGGAGATCTTAACTTAGTTTAGTCAATTATATCATTTCTTTTTGTATTTTTATTTCTTGTAGTAATGTGATAAGCATGTTATCTTTTGCACTTTTAAACGCTTCAGCACTCTATAATTTATAACTCTAATCATACGTTAAATATGATATGTTTATCTTTTGTATGATTGTTTGCTTAATCAATGGACTGATCTTGATCACATCGCACCCAACGGGGTTATCCTGGTGATGTGTAATTTGGGGGTGTGACATAAACTTCAAGAATCAAGGCAAAACTTCTTCTAGTTTGAGTCTTGGATTTGATGTCAAGACATTGATAATAGTGAGAATTGCTTCATGGTATTTTTCAAGATTTGGATTGTTGTAGATAATCGGAGTTAAATGGCTTTTGTGTATAATTCATAGAAATCTTCCTATGTGAATAGATAGTTCTTTTTGGAACACCCAACAATCAAATTGCCGTTAGAATTTATGTAGGCTCTTTGAATACTTTAAATTTGAGTGGCCTTAGGAAGATTCCCTGTGAATGCTCCTTGCACTTCTAGATACCTTACTGAGAAATCAGTTTGGGGTCTATATATATATCTTCATTTTGTCCAGGTTCCCTGAGGTATCTACCATCTAGCAATCAGTATGAAAATAATTTGAAGTCACTGTCAGCCTTGCCTGGATGCTTCCATAGAATAGTTAGCACAAAGGCCTCTCATCATAATGCCAATATGATATGGGGTATGTTGTTTGATTACCAAAAAAATTTCTTTTAGGTTTCACATACCCATGGATCTTCTCTAATGGCAGTTCTTTATCTCTCATGTCTTTAGTTGCCTCATGATTACATCTCTATCATTTTCACCCTAAGATATTATCTCTTATGAATTTATAAATTCATATCCTTTTGGGCATTTTCCATGATTTACCATATTTAATCTTAAAAGAGTCTTGAGGTTTTCAAAAGGTAATTTATTACTTGCGTTGGCAAGTGGAAGAGTTCCACTGCCCTAGATTAATTCTCTCTTAATCATGTAGACATAGCAGTGAAAATCAAATTTCCATGTTATAGTTTTCCCACCTTTGTCAATTAGTATTCTGTCATCATTTCCCAACAATCCATCAAAAGTTAGCCCCTCCTCTTGAATAGATTTTTCAAATTCATCTTGGTTTCTTCTAATTTGTCTTTCTTGAGCTTGGGTTCTGATTGAACTTTTGCTTAGCCAAGTCAAATCTTTCTTTCCACATACTTTTTCACTTCTAATAAATTGAGCAACTCTGGCTAGCTCTTAGGATTTTTTTAGACATCTTGCTATAAATCCTTGATGGTACCAACATATTCTCACAAATATTCTTAGGTTTTTGAATAGTCATAGTATCATGATCATGATGGACAAGAGTTTGTACTAATTCTTTATCTTCGTTTTTCTGCTCCTCTCTTTTCTTCCTCTCATAATCTGTTTCAAATTGAGCTTCTCCACCTTCTCATTTTCTTTTGAAAGTCCTTTAAAAGTCATTATATGTAAATACTCCTAAGAGTATCCATGCTCAAGAAGTTTCATGAAAATTACTGCATGAGGATCAGTTTGTGCATTGGCAACAAATTGCTCAGCAAACTGAGCATTGAAAGTCAATCTGATCATTGTATTGCTTTTATTTTTCCTACACATGATCACTTGGTTTAAAGTCAACCTGATCATTATGATTTTTAAAGTATTAGGTATTCAACTCAAATTATTCTTAAGATAATTCACCCAAAAATGTACCTAAGGACTTTGCATCCTTCTTGAATATATCTTTGGTGGGCATTTATGGCTCCTTGGCCTCTTGTTTGCCTTGATCCTTTTACATTTTCCTTTTATTTGTGACTTTAAGCCCATTCGAAATCCTTTTTATACTCCTCGTATGCATTTAAGAATTTTACAGTATTAGTGAGATCATCAAAAATAGGAACCTCATTGTTGAGAGGATCAACCAAATACTCATCAACAAGATTCGAGTAAACTTTGTCTCTTGCTCTCTTTTGAGCATTGTCATCAAGATTATTTCTTTGGGTGGTTCTTCTTTTAATGTTAATATGAGGTTTTGGAGGAGGAGGGAGACTAACTTTTGTTTGCTTTGATTTGGCAGGAATTTTCACAGTTGAGGAGGAGACAACAGGTTTGGGAGAGCATCATATTCATTAGATTTGTCTTTGGACTGTTTGGGATTGCTCTTGTCATCATCATCATATTTCCTTTTCCCCTTCTCCCCATTTTTGAGAGCATCATTACATTAGATTTGTCTTTGGATGAAGATATAGATTGAGATTTGTAGGTACGTGTGAGCTATCTGAATCTCACTGAGATCAATACATCTTGAATATATGCGATCTATAAACCAGATGTTGCGTATCGTTCAAAGAATCAAGGATAACATGAAGAGACGGAAATAAAAATGTACATAAATTTCATTTTTCATTTCACTGAATTGAAAACTATAATTACAATCAATGTTCAAGTGAACAAAATACGAATACAATCTGATAGGTTTTGGTATACCGAAACTAATACCGAATTGTTAGTTTCGATATTAGTTTTGCAATGACAAAACTAACGGTTTCGATAACATGTTATTCGACACTATTAGTTTTGCTAAACCGAAACTAGCAGTTTTGACTAAACTATTGTTAAATCTATTAGTTTCAATATATCGTGGCTATCAGTTTTGACATACACTTATCATGACAAACTAAAACTAAACTAAACAATACTGACTCTATGCATTATCTAATACAGTATAAATAATAACATGAAATAAATACAAAACATAATCTTCATTAATCATTCAAAGCAGTTTCTAAACATGTGCATCAACAAACCCCCCCTTGGCATTTGCTCGGTGATTGTCTTATGTTCTTTACATCATGATGGTAAGTGGCTTCCATAATGAATCCCTTGCTGAATACAGACATCCACAACCCGTTAAAACTATTTTGCCTCTATTTCATGATCCTTGTGATATTGAATCAGATTATCATGCATAACCTTCAAGTCTGACTTATCCAACTTAATAATTGTCACACCCTGCCGGTGGCGGAAACACCGGCGTGACCTCATGATTGCTCAATAGCTCAATGGTTACTAATAAT
>WOUH02000012.1:1935665-1948190 GCA_009936405.2 Stevia rebaudiana
CACATTTCCGGAGCTTAACTTTTTCACTTGCAAATCTCACTTAGCTTGCATCAGAAAAAGCCACGTCAGCATGCTCCGTAAATGGCATTTACGGAGCTTACTTTTTCCTTGAAATCTCATGTGACTTTGGACCACAATGTGCCACGTCTGCATGCTCCGTAAATGCCATTTACGGAGCTTCTAGAAATCAAATGAAATTCAAATCTTACCCAAAACCCGTCAACCCATCTCAAAAAACCCATTTTAAAAAAAATTCTAGGAAAGTACTTAGTTTTGTAGTATTTACTAGTTACATACTTATTTCCTAATATTGAGTGGAGATGAAGAATGGTTTGATCTTCTTCCGGGGAGAACTTCCCCCGCTTGATGTCGGGTCTCAAGTAGTTTGTCCATCTCAATCTACAACTTTTTCCGCATCGATTAAGACCTGAAAACCATCAAAATGATTTAAACAAAAAAATATTTTAAAAGAAAAACCGCGCTTGTGGTTACGTACCCGCAAGATGAGGAAGGGCTCTCCAGCTGCTATGGCCATGTTTTTGTATGTGTTTAATAAGTTTTTGATCTTCTTCTTCAGTCCATGGACCTTTTTTCAGACCAGACTCATCGCAGCAAGGAGGTCTTCCCATTATAAGTTGACGAATACAAACTCAATTATTTGTACATATATACATATGAATATAGAAAGGTTTGTTAAAGGATTGTTGTTTTAAATATCATATAGTGTTGATTGCTTAATTAAGTAACAAAATCGTCAGCAAGAAGAGCAGGTGGCAAACTGTAGGTGGTAAGAGGAATCAATTTCGTCATATGCATGGATTATTATTGGCGTATGTTTTTTGATTTATTTTCTTGCATTGGATATGGGTCCATGGATTACAAACTTCTGACCTACTTGCTTTGACTTTGTGTAATACGTACACTTCTAAGCTGGGTTGGTAACACTTTTATGCATGATAATATTATTGTGCTAAGTTGTAATATTTTAAATATTTGTAATGTTTATTTATCATTTTGTTATTATCATACTCCAATCCAAAATTAGATTTATAGCAAAATGTTTCTAACATGATGCCTACTGGTGATTATAGAAAATTACTCCGGAAACATTTTTTACCAAGACCTTAATTACCAAATGAACATAAAAGTGTCGGCTAAGACAGTAAAAAGCGTCGGCAATTCACGTACTGACACATATCACTCCGCCGGCTAGCACTAGTAGACGCTTTTGTTTAGTCTCTCTTCCTGTTACCCAATTGCAGTCTGACATGTTGTCACTTAAGAGCATGTTCTTTAACCAAGAAAAGCATGTCTGCTTAATCTATAATTAGATGATGCCACGTAGCGTGTAATGTCCCCGACTATTAAAAATTGTCTTTGACTATTAGTCGTTCTCGTTTTTTGTAACCTCAATTTACTCCTCATATAATTCTCATTAAATATTTACCCACCTTAAACATAGTTCACCGACATTTTTAATCACGTCTTCTTGCCGACTCTTTTTTTAATGAACTTTAGGCAGTTTTCCAACAACTATCTTTTTATCAAAGTTTTTTTAAAGTTTTTTAAACAATTTTTAAAAATTAAGTTTTTAAACAACTGTCTTTAAAAATTAAACAAACTTAATTGAGGTATGCACTAAAACTTAATTAAGTGTTTTAAACAACTATCTTTAAAAATAAAAAATTAAGTTCTTAAACAACAATCTTTAAAATTGAATAGCTTTTATAGATTCCAAATTTTTTTTCTTTTTCGTAGTATCCCTTTCTATCCAGCTCCATCCATCATTGCTCTCTTTAGATAATTGTTTATGAAGTCGTACAATCTTCAATGGAAATCAACATCACCGTTACCATGAAACTCGTAAATTTACGGTTAATCAAAGAAGAAATTAACAGACCGCAGCTTCAAGCTGGTTGTTGTATTCCGTCATCTTCATGGCAACGGTTTCTTGTTTCTTGATCGATTCATTCCTCTGTGTAGCTAATAGAACACTACCAAAGAAAACACACATATATATATATATATATATAAACGGAAATAACTCAAATAAGTGTATCGATTCAAACGATCCAAAAGATCAAAAACAATTTCAAAACAATCAAAACTAAGAAAATATATGTTTCTAGTGCATTACAAAAAACAAGTATTGAAACTAATTTTGGAATTATAAAAGAAGAAAAAAATGTGCATCATTCAATCTTCATCTTCATACATTCTTTCATTACAATCTTCATCTTCATCTATAGGGTCGTTAGATGTTTTTACTTTGTGTGACAACTCTATAAAAAGATATTTGTATTTATATTAGTGTTTTTAATTTGATAAAACAAGGGTTTAATAAAAATATCATATAAATATATTAGATGTTTTAATATATAATAATTATAAATATATAATAGTATGTTTTAAGGGCTTAATATATATATATATATATATTCGGTTTTTTGAGTTTTAGAAACTTAAACCCAAACCCGTCGGGTTTTAGAAAACTGAACCCAAACCTGTCGGGTTGGGTTTGTGTTCGAGTATTTCGGTTTGGACTTTTCGTGTTTTTCGGGTTCGGGTCGGGTTTTTCAGGTTCTTGCACACCCACCCCTACTTACAAGAGAGGCATGTAATCGAAAGAGAAATTTATGTAATTAGGGGTGTTTACGGTCCGGTTTGTACGGGTTTTACGTCAAACCGTGAACCAAATCGTTACAACGGTTTTTGGATAATGAAAACCAAAATCAAGCTGTTCAAAATAAAAACCGAACCAAACCAAACCGTTATTAACGGTTTGGTCCGGTTTGGTGTTACGGTTTAGACTTTTTGAGCCTCTTCAAAACCAAACAAAAGACTTGTTGCCCAAAGTCTAGTATTCCGATTATTGAGTGGAATATAAACATTAACTAACATACACACTATTATGACTTGATGATCCTATCGAAAACATATGGGCAGGTATCTGCATAAATAGATAAAAAAAGATAAAAAAGACGAATTAGGAGATGAAAGAGGGTCGAGGTAGAGGAAAAGATGGGGGCTAGGGTTATAAGTTAGAGAATAATTAGAGAAAATGAGACATACAATATATTGTCCAAAGCTCCAAACTATTAAAATGTCCACACTTCTTTATATATATATAAAAATATTTTTTGTTATATATATACATGGTCCGGTACCCTTTTTTTATGATTGGTTTTTCCTATAAACCCTAACCAAACCGTTCACTACGGTTTCAAACTTTCGAAACCGATCAACCGGAGGTTTCGGGAAAAAACCAACCACAAAACTAAACCAAATACCAGTTTTGGCGGTTTCACGGTTTACGGGACAGAGGTAAGGTTGTCTACATTATATCTTTCTCATACCCTATCTTAGCTTGTTAATGGTGAGATATACTAGATACGATGATAATTATGATATCATAATATATTAATATATTGTTTTTATAAAAAAATATATATTATTATATTATACAAAAATGTCTTCTGAGTCTAAATTTTCTTATATTACTTACTTATATAATTAATCACTACTTACAAGTTAGAACATTCACAGTAGCTTCTTCAAATTTTTGTGAGTGCAATCTGCATAATTTAGGGTGTAGTTGTGAGTAAAGGAGAGAGAAATATTTGGGGTTTTGGCTGCTCATTCCTCAAAGTTAGGAAAAAATATGGAGATGTGGGATTTTGGTATAGGAGAGAGAAAAGGTAATGATGTTATTTTAATAGTTTTTTAAAATGGTTGTAAGTGAATGAGAGAGAAAGAGATAATGATAAATGTATGAAAAAGTATTACTTAATTATAAAAAATACAAATTAGGATGGGAAGCTACTGTAAATACTCTTACAAGGGAGGCATGTAATCCGAAAAAAGAAATGTATGTAATCCAGGATTTTCAGCTTTATGGGATAATCACTTATTATATTCAACATTTTAAAATCATTATAGTTTATAATTTAGCCATTAAAATGATTAATTTTTGCCTTAACTTTATTACTAAATTAAAAAATATCATTATCATTGATCATAATTTATTTTAGTCTGCATACAATTGGTCCATAAGATACCAAAATTATATATTTTAGTTCCAAAAGAAAATCCTTGTAGAGCTGATCTGCAAGTAATGGATGTGTGATTTTATATGGGAACATGAGGATTAAATCATGGTCATTCGTTTTCTTAAAGTAAAGAAGAATATAAGGGGTATTGATATAAAACTCATTTGTTGACTTTTTATAAAAAACAATATTATTTTTTTATAAAAATTGCATCATAAACACAAACGTTTTTTTCTCTATAATTTGAGTACCATAATAATATGTACTTTACCTAAACCTATAAAAAATCTAGTACGGTGATATAGTACAAAAAGATTAGATATACATGTACTGTATTTTTAAAACAAATAGATATATATTTACTGTATTATTAAAACAACAAGATATACATGTACTTTATTATCAAAACAGCTAGATATACATGTAATGTATTTTCAAAACAACTAGATATATATGTAAACTATTCTCTAAACAACTAGATATACATGTAGTGTATTCTCAAAACTAAATATATATTTACTGTATTTTCAAAATAACCAGATTTACATGTATTGTACTATAAAAAACAACAAGCTATACATCTACTGTATTATCAAAACAACTAGATATACATTTAATTTATTCTCAAAACAATTAGATAGATATGTAATGTATTTTCAAAACAACTACATAGATATGTGATGTATTTTCAAAACAACCAAATGTACATGTACTATATTTTCAAAACTAGATATACATTTACTGTGTTTTTAAAATAACTAGATATACATATGCTAGATTATTTTGTATTATATTTTTTTATACTAGATTTTTCTAAGTTTAAAAAAAAATATATCACTTTACTCTGAATACTCAACTTAAATAGAAAAAAGAACGTTTGTTATTATGGTGCAAATTTTATTAATAAAATAATATCGTATAAAAATTTTTGATTAGTTAAAGGACGGTGAAGAAAATTAAAAAAAGTCAACAAATAAACTTTCATCAACATCTTTTTCTTTCTTTTGTTACTTACATTTAAATCCTCTTAAATCTCAACCATTAATTAAGCAAATTGATAACCAAAATTTATTCTTATTATTTATAAGCAAAATAGTATTTTTAACGAATCTAACCCTATTATTGTAATTGCCCCTTTATAAGACAATAATAATTTTCTACGTCTTATTACTAAATAAGAATGACAAGAATTATAAGTATACAACAGAATAAAAATCCAATAATCTCCTGGACCTAACCTATATGTAAATTTTTTATGGTACATAAATGAATTTCATATAGTGAAAGGACTATCAGACTATGATACAACATACTAATAAAACATCACTATATTGACTAGCGACGATACAGCTGGTTTGACCTTCTACCGCTTCCGTCTCTACTCAATGCTGAAAACTGGTTGCCGCCGCCACCATGTTGAGGGCGTACATGCCCTCTGCCGCCGTGATGATTGGCGGCATTATTGTATGCATAACCCCCACCACTATTGTAACCACCACCTTGATGACTGCTAACAGGTGGATGTTGACTTTGATGGGACCCGTGTGGTGGCGGAGGGTATCTATGTTGATTCTGGTAGCGTCCTTGTGTCGGAGGAGGATTTGACCTATTGTAATGGGTATTTGAAGAATAAGGTTGACCGTAACTTGGGTCATAGTTATAAGATGATATCGGTTGCACCGTCCTATTTGGGTCCTGATTGGTGTAGGGTTGGTAAGGTGGACCATGTGGGTGCGGGTTATATGATTGGTGATGACCATTTCGGTCAGGTCTTACTTGCAAGCTGTTGGTGACTAGCCGGTGTGCAGCATCTCCAAGGTGTCGGCTAGAACCAGCTCCACGGGAGTTATGGTTGTGGTTATTGTGCCCATTCCTAAATTAACAGAATAAAATCAACACTTTCAGTAAATAATAATAGGCAAATCGGATTTTAATTATCCTAACTTTGAATTGTTGGCCTGTAATAATCTCAACTCAAGAAATTGTTACCAACAGCTACAATTTTTGTATCATTTACTTGTGACAACCCTCAACTAACAGATTCTAACTTCGTTAGCATAATGCTGACGTGGCATGTCATGTTAGCATATTGCTGATGTGGCATAATGTCACATCAGCAAATTCTTGTTAGCATGACACATTAGAAACTTTGTCATGTCAGCATGCCACATCATGATTATGCTAACGGGGTTAGGTTCTGTTAGTCGAGAAATGTCACAATTAAATGATATAAAAGTTGGGACTAGTGGTAACAATTTCTTGAGTTTCGGACAATTTGCCAATAAAAATAATAATAATAATAATAATAATAAAGTTAAAAAATAAAATAACACCAGTGGGTGTACCTTCCATTCTCCCATGGCTTTCTACCAGTATCCTCATGCCACAGAGCAGGGTCCGGTTGCAAATCATTCACAGTTACAGTCTGCAACAAAACAAATCTGATCATCAAATATTGAACAAATAGCAGAAATAAGGATATGAAAATATCAAATTTATGCATTTTTACCATCTTAGAAAATGCACTAGGATACAGGAGTTTGGAGTGTAAAAAAAAGAGGAGGGTGTAATGGTCAAATTATAAATTTAATGTTAAAAAAAAATATGTAAATATGAAACTTTAAAAAAATGTCACAGAATAGTAACCAACTGTCAAAAGTGTTTCAATTAGGTCACTGATGCACCTTTTACCCAAATTGGATCACTAAACCTTCAAATCGGGTCATTATTGAATTTTCTTTGTTTCAAGAAAGTAATGGAAGATAAGATACGGGAGTTGAAATTTCTAATTTATGTAATTATATTAAAAATTCAAAAAACGGGTTAATTCATTTAAAAAATAGAAAAAAGATACTAATATTCACATCACCGCTCCATATTAGCATAAAAAAAACAAAAATATATTTTCTAATTGAAACAAAAAGAATCATGCAAAAAAAAATCATGTTGAAACCCATAATTTAAATAAAACATGAAAGTTAAGTGAGTAATTGGAACAATTTTTAAACTTAAGTGACATAATTGAAACACTTTTAAAACTTGGTTAATATTATACAAAGTTACCCCTTTTCTAATAGGAATATTTTTTTTTAATTTTCTTGGTTACCTTTTTTGGTAGTTTGACACCTGCAGGTGGTCGAGATATATGGTTATGATATTCCGGAAGTTTGTATATGGCACATCTGAAATAAAAAAAGTAAATTAAAAAACCTTACAAACATAACAAATGTCAAATAATAATATAATAATATTACATGACTTGATTGTCCATGATATCATCCATCCCCTCAACAGGTGAGGTAAAAACTGGCGGACACGGATCTCCAGCACAAAGAGATAAATACCCATTCATCCCACCACTGCACACCCACAAATAATATCAGAAATCATATCATTTATTTAAAAAAAAATATATAAAAACATAAATTTTGTAACACCAACCTTGCGAGTGGGTCAATTGGTTCTTTGACTTCAACTTGCGACATCTGTTTGCAACGGTCATTAAGGGAAAATATATAGGGAGATAGTGTGTGTGATGATGACACAAAAAGCATGTTAGACATTGTGCTGTTTCTACGAGCTTCTTCATCCTGTGGAAATTAAAGTATCCAAAGTTAACAGAATCGTTTTCGTTTCGGAGTTATAAAAATTTGTAAATAATACTCCTCATACCGTTAATGTGTGTTCTACTTTTGCCACTTCTGCAAGAAGACGGTCTTCATCAATGAATGGCAACTTTGCTATTCCCTGTAAATTAATCAGATTGAAAATTTTAAAAATTAAATTTTCAAACTTTAATAGTTTAACATAGGGTGACTAAACCTTCAAATCAGGTCATCATCGAATTTTTTTGTTTCAAGAAATTAATGGAAAATTAGATACGGGAGCTGAAATTTCTAAGTTATGTAATTATATTAAAAATAGAAAAAAAAATGGTTAATTCATTTAAAAAATAGAAAAAAGAAACTATAATTCACGTCACCGCCTCATACTAGCATCAAAAAAAAAATATATATCTTCTAACTGAAACAAAAAGAATCATGCAAAAAAACCATCTTAAAACCCATAATTTAAATAAAACATGAAAGTTAAGTGACCTAATTGGAACATTTTCTAAACTTGAGTGACATAATTGGAACACTTTTGAAACTTGGTTACTATTCTACAAAGTTACCTCTTTAATATATACACATTTTTTATTAGATCTGGCCAATTTTGACTTTGATTGACTTGCCCAACTTTTTACTGATTCTCACCAATTCGAATAGAAACTGATCGATTTTGACTACTTTTACAAGACTGATAACAATAGTCAACCATTGATAGGGGAAAAAACACACCTGCCATGCAAATCGCTTGCCATTCATGTCAACTTCAAAATCTGAAACAAATATTAAAAAAAATTGTATGTGTAAAATAATTTTAAACTTTAAAATGGGTGGTTTACTTTGTGAAATCATTGATAATAATACCTGTTGGGTAAAAATCTATAATAGGTGAATTTGGATCCATCATTAATTTTCTGTAATGTTCAGGAAGAGCATGTGAACTGCAAAACAATTTCAGTTAGAGATTTGGAAAAAAAAAATTAGGAAAAAAAAATATGACAGATTCTACCTTGCAGCAGGAAACACACCCATCAGCTGATTAAACGGTTTGAATGGTGAACCTAATTCAAAATTAATATTCAATTCTCCAAGATTCTTGAGATCAGATGCAAATGGTGCATAATGATATGGATAAAACCTGAAAGAAAATTATTTGAAAAGTCTGATTTAGTTAAAAAAAAAAAAAAAAATAAAGTTTTCTAAATGCATCAGTCAGCATATACTTTTAGTGAGGATCCTAGTCACAGAAATCGCTCAGATATACGTGATTTTCGTATTAGTACATTTTGTACCCAATCGCAATTCAACATGATTTAAAAATCATTTACATTATCAACTAATAACTGTTTAAAAAAAAAAAAGGAAAAATTACCATTGCCAAGAACAGACACCTTCATAGTAATAATGCATCACCCAACATAAGCCTTCAGTGTATCTCAAAACCTGTTGAAAATCAGAAAATATAATTTTAGATTTCCTCATGGTAACAAAAAGATTTTCAAGGAGACCGACTGATAATAATATGAATAAGTAGATGCTTATGTTTGTACATCACAACATTAATCTCAAAGTAATGTATGTTTTACAAGTTTTTTTTATATCTTCATTCTTTTCTTTACTTAAAGAAAAAAAGAGGCTAAAAAGGTTTAAAATCTTACAACATCTCTCCGTATTTCATCAAGTTCTTCGGGTGATTGTGCAGAAAACTTCTCCTCGTAATACCTCTCTTTCCACCCAGGCACTCCCAGTTTAATCTAGCAAATTAAAAAAATAAAATAATAATAAGAAAAAGAAAATGTGAAACATAGCAACATGAAGGCTTCAAACAAGTGTAAAAAAAGTTCAATATTTAGAGTTGACAGCATGCATATTATGATACTTGATTGCAAATTAACACTTTTACTAAAACAAAATGAGGTATGTATTAATTACTTTTATAATCAGAATTATGGTCTAACCTTATCCTCATCTGGCTGATCAGAATTAAAAGCATCGGATTTCTCACGAAGTATTGATTTCAGTTTTGTTTTCAGTTCTTCTTTGTTGTCGAGTACCTGAAAACAAGTAAAATTAAATAACAAAAAGAGACCAAAAACAATAAGCAATACATATATATCGCTCTCCAGTGGCAAAGCAGGTTTAAATTTGCAGAAAACCGACTTTTTTAAAGAAAAGGTTATGTGCCTATTAGAAAGAAGAAAATATTATATTAAGAAACAAATAACATGACCTGGTAGCTTAAAAAAAAGAGAAAAAACTAGATAAACTCGTATTTTGGTGTTTTTTCATCCTGCTCCACAAACAGATCGGTTCATACATTTCGCACTACTTAAATGTAGCAAAATGTGCAAATTCAGCAAGTGAAAATGTTTTGAAAAAAAAATATATATATATTATCTTTTTAGCAAGTCAAAATGGGACAAAAAGCGTCGCATCATCTGGGGTTGACCCAGCAAAACTTTTTGTCCAACTGAGGCTCAGAATAACAACATACATAACTAACGTACTTAATACAACTATAAAAATAACATATCCATTCAAATAATAATCTATATTTTAAATTAAAAAGTTTAAAGTGGTAAACATTTGAATACACTTAGGTGACCCATTTTCTTTTTACATGTATTGAACTCGTTACCAATTTGACCTGTTAGTGATAAAAACTTCAACTCGAATAAGTGATTTTTGCATGTATAGATTGTAACCTCCAGGCCTACTTTTAAAATAATATAATTCATTCACAAAAAAAAGAAACATACATCATCTTTTTCAAGATTGGTCTCAGCTTCAACAATAGCAGCCCCAATGGTGGACCCAGATGACACGCGTGCAACTTTTTTTGCACGAGTATGGCTCGAGTCACCTTGAGATTGGTACGGTGATTGTGAGGGTCCAGAAGCAAGACGTGAGCCGTGAAACCGCCCAACTGCAACTAATGATTCAGGTTCCATTCGCGGTCCCGCATCATCTCCTCTTGTTGATTGATGTTTCGCTTGAGCTTTGTCACGTCTAATCCTTTCCGCTTGTCTCTGAAAAAAACAATTAAAAAATAAAACTTTAGTCTGGCTTAATAATTTCAAATCTATCTATATTAGATAATAAATTAAGATTTTGCTTGTACACGTGTCAATTTGTGGTAGCTCCTCAATTTCATTTTTCATCCTATTAAATTAATTACTAACTCTCCTATAAAATACTAATATTTTTAAAGAGTTAAATCATATATTAATTAAATAAAAACAAAAAGTTGCTTGAAAACAACTTAAAAATGACATTTGACAAATTTAACGAGCTTCGATTTAACTCATTTCAACGGCATTGGAACCGTCTCATCGAACTCTATTATCTTAATTTTTAGGGGTTTAGAAATTAGCTTTCATAATTTAGTTTTAAAGTTTAGCATTAAGGGGATGGTTCCGATACAAACCATGTTTTTCGTAAAAACTATGAGAACCAAAGTGCTATTATAAATAATAAAGTGCTATCATAATATCTTCTCTTTTTTTTTTTGTAAAAGTTATGAAATCCAAAGTGATAGTATAAATAACAATGTGCTATTATAATATTTTCACAATAATATATTTGTATATAGAACATAACTTTTAATAATAGCACTTTGTTATTTATAATGTATTTTTCGACAAAATTATTAGATTTAAAGTGATAATATGAATAATAAGGTGTTATACTAACATTTTTTCAATGTTATGATGGTATATAACAGATTTTTTGTATTAGCACTTTGTTATTTATAAATAACACTTTGGTTCTCACGGTTTTTACAAAAAATAAGGTTTGTATTTGATCACACTCCGTATTACTTTTGTATATATTTCTGTAGTGAACAAATAATAGGGGGAACGAATTTATCAAGATAATTATGTTTTTTATATAATAAAGTTCGAAAGAATGATTACATTTGATATCTATAATTTTATTTGTTTCATTTTCTATATATGTTATATAATAGAATGATTACATTTGATATCTATAACTTTCATTATAAAAGGTGATGTTGAATCCCTAAACGAATTATGTTTTTATATAATAGAGAGTTTTGCCAACTCTTCGTGGTTTAGGTAAGATTTGAGTTTTATTTGGTTTTGTGGGTTTCGTAAACCCCATTTACGAAGTAGCTTACGTGGCACTGCCTTGTCAGGATTTAAATGGGTTCCGTAACCCCCCCCATTTACGGATCCATTTACAAATCATAAAAAGACACCAACAAAACCATCCTACCATGCTCAAAACCATTTTTGTAAATGTGGTTTACGGATCTCACCATTATCGAAGTTCAAGTTTATAAAGGTTTCTAAGAAATCATATTTGAAGCTTTCATGATCATGCCTGATAAAGATCATCGATGCAATCTTGACGAATCAGAAGAGAATGTTTCCCTTTGTGATCTTCGTGTTTATGGCTATAATACTAATTAAAGCACTATAGGCTCTAAAGACTCCATGAAAGAGGATAAAAACTTTGAGCTAGTTGTTCGATCAATAATGGTTAAAAAATTTTGGTTGAAATTTGATTCTTTACAAAACCCATCTCAAAAAGCATGTAAGAATCCAAGAAAAGTGATCAGTGTTGATGAACAAAGGACAAAATCATGTCTGCAAGCCTGAAACGAAGTGGTTTTGTAGGTGTGGTTTTGTGAATTTGAAAATGGATCGCCTTAAATCCCAACATACAAGTCCTACGATTGTGTCCCAATGGTAAATCACCCTCCCTCCTTAGTGGAGGTCAAGGGTTCGATTCCCATCTGGAGCATTTTCAAAGGACATCTGGGTAATGGTTTGAATCAAGGCTTAATCCCAGGTTCAGACCTGACGGGGGGGGGGGGGGGGGGGGGTTTACGGGTTCCATCC
>WOUH02000012.1:1954073-1965573 GCA_009936405.2 Stevia rebaudiana
ACTACTTTTGTAGTTGATACTCTCTATTTTACATGTGTAACAGGTTTAGTGAAGAATATTCGTGACAATTTAGGAAGTATGGACCTAGATTAAACAAACTAGCTATTTATTTGTATTTGTCTATTTTGAACGATGTATTACAAATTGATTCAATAAAATAATATTATTGCATGTAATAAATATTGTAACTCTTAGTGGCACGGGTGATGAACAATCAAGTCACGCCGGTGTTTCCGCCACCGGTTGAGGTGTGACAATGTGGCTCCCACTGAAGTTTTCAAGTCAATATCTCCCAATCCTGTAACATCTAGAAGCTCTTCATTCGCAAGTCGTACCTTACCAAAGTTCCCAAACCTTAGATTCTTCATCGTATCTATGCAGTGTGTGGCATGACACGATGCACCCCATAACCCATGAATCAGCAGCACATTCCATGCTACAAATCAAAGCATCATCTGAGCAATTTCCATCTGCAACATGATTCACATCTTTCTTTGCACCCGGGCACTGACTTCTAAAATGTCCCACTTGCTTACAATCCCAACAAACGACTTCCTTTGGATTTTTAGATTTACTTCTTCGTTTACCGTGGCCGTTTCCCCTTTCATTCCTTCTCCCTCTGTCCTCGGTACTTAACAGTGAACTTGATGGATCCCATGAACTTCTACGCCAGATGTCTTCACCCAGAATCAAGTCCCGAATCCCCTCAAAAGTGAACTTAGTAGTCCCTGATGAACTACTAATTGCTGTCACTGTCCCTAACCAACTATCCGGCAAAGAAGACAATAAAAGCAAAGCCTGAATTTCATCATCAAACTTAATTCCAACTGATCCTAACCGAGTTATGATCGTATTAAACTCATTGATGTGAACGGTATCTGAAGCTCCCTCTCTCATCCTGGTGTTAACCAACTGTCGAATCAAATACACTTTATTCAAAGCTGACGGCTTTTCATACATTCCTGACAAAGCTTTAATCAATCCATGCGTAGTCGTTTCGTTCACGATGTTAAATGCCACACTCTTGGCCAACGAAAGCCTGACTACTCCCAAAGCTTTTCTGTCGAGTATAGCCCAATCCTCAGCAGAAATCTTATCTAGTTTCTTTCCGGTCAACGCCTGATACAGATCCTACTGGTATAACAAATCCTCAATCTGCATCTTCTAGAAACCAAAATCTTGTCCATCAAACTTATCAATCTTCACTCTACTATCTTTTGCCATAAGAAAATACCCAAACAATAAACGTTTACCGTAACCTGGTGACGTTTAACTTGGTCAACAACAGTAACAGTAGCGGAATACGTAACAGAAACCTTTCTGTCGGCAGCAGAGAAAACGAGCAGCAGTGAACCGGTTGAAAATGAGCTCTTCTGACCGGAAACGGGCTGTTTTAACCGGAATCCGACTGTTTTGGCCAGAATCAGACAGGTATGACCGAAAACGAACTGACCTTCACTAAAAGGGACTCGCCGAAACCCTAACTTGACTGCAGCGGCTGGAATGGGGTTCGCCGGAACCCTACCTTGCTTCAGTCGACGGAGACGTGGTCAACAAGACCTAATCGCGACCTTTTAAGACCAGAAAACCCTAAGATCGAACGAATCTGGACTGAGGTTACCTGTCACAGCGGCTATGGCGGCAGTAAAACCCTGAAACGTGGGCGGCGACGATTGTCTTAATCACTGCCGAAACCCTAGACGGCGGAACCCTAAATCTGGACGGTGGGCAGCGGCGGCTGCGGCTGCGGCTCACCCTGAAGAAACCCTAAAACGCAAATCTGGCTCAAAAAGAACCCACTGAATGCGATTTCTTCTTCAGACACGAACCCTAGCTGCGATCTGTGTCTCTGACTGACTGGAATCCGGCGGTGGCGGCGGCTGACTGCGGCGGCGGCGGCAACGACTCCGGTGACAGCGGTGTTTGACTGTGGTGTGAGCAAAAACAAGAACCTTAGGCTCTGGTACCAGTTTTTGGGGATATATGATCACACACACTAAACACACGCACCCAAAAGCAGTAAACGACACAACGTTTTAGAGTGGTTCGGCCGATGTGACCTACGTCCACTTTTCTGCAACTAGTGATTTTCTATTTAGTAATTCAAGAGAATTACAAGTACATAGACAACAATATATATAGAGATCATATTAGGGCTATTAGCTAAACTAAGCCCAACCCGAGTGCCCGGCCCATTAGGCCCAACCGACTCCCAAAGTCTCCACACTCAACATTTTCCTCCTGTGATAGATAGGTTCGGTCGCCACGTTTTCAACGATTTGTTGAATAGAAGACTAATCTGTTTGACACAGTAAGTCCAAGTGGTTGCAGAGTTCGTTGTTAAAAAAAATTAAACGACGAATGATCTATATTCGTATTTAATACACTTTTGAGTTTTAGGCCACAGTGAATTCTTGTTTGAGTCATTAAAAATAATAGTAAATCAAAACAACATATACATACGAAAAAAAAGGCTTCTAGCCCAATTGCACATTTGTACGAAGATGTTGGTTAAAGATCGTTACTCTCTATTGGTAAAGGTTTAAGTCGGCTGTGACACTTTGATGTAGAATTTAGGAGTAGATTAACGAGTATGTGAGTTTGTCACTAAAAAAATACACATTGGTATCCATAGAAATTGGCATCTTTTATCGATTTGATTAAGAAATATGTTGATTTCACGAATGTAAAAAAACCAAAAAAGTTTTATAATTAATATATTTGGTTTGACTAAAGGCCGTGAGAGTTTTTCGCTCTCTACATGTTTCCACAACCACAAATCAACTCCACATTATTACATTTCATTTACGTTTCATGTTTGTGTAAAATGATGTAAACACTTTCTTCGTTTGTCTTGTTGTCATATGTTGAAATGTGATTGGTTTAATTTAGAATTTTATTCGGTAACCCTCATATTGGTCGCAGGTCCATGCCAAATGGGCTGATTTGCGAAAAAATGTGATCTAAGAAGGGAGTGAGCCCTAGAAAGGGATAGGACAATGAGTCTCTAAGAAAATTGATGCACACCGAATAAAGAAAGAACACATTCCTGTAAGTAGACAATAGTACATAAAATGCATTATGCATTTAATAAGGATCACAATCAAGAAAGAATCGTCATTCTAATAGTCTCAAGACTAAGGATATTAGAGAAGAACAAACGTTTAAGTGTCTTACATAGCTACAAGGAACCAAAACCAACAACTGGAAGTTATTCTCTCAAAAGGAGAACAGCCTCAAGAACCAAAGTTATTCTCTCAAGGGAGAGATTTTGGGCTTCTTCAATTCGGTAAAAGGTTTGTGAAATAATCCACGATTTGAGATGCATTTATTCACCCGAAACGGGATTGTGTTCCTCATAAGACCCCATGTCACAGAAGGTTACTGGGGGGTACGGTCTCACGGAGGTCGAGGAATCGACCTTGGCTACATCGTCCGGTTACCGGTAGCTAGCACGTGAGATCCTCTATTGTTATAAAGAAAACCTTCATATGCATTTATATTTCCAATAACCATTCTGCAACTGCGCAAGAATTTGTGTCTGGTTATTTTTTTTAAATATGAACAAACCTTAACTAATTACAACAAATGGAATTAAATTAATGGAGATAGCCGCACTATATGACGTTATTGATAGCCATAACAGCCATAAATAAGTATAAACGATTCCTATATTAATGATCATTACAAATGACCAATAGAAGGGATGTCATTAGTTTTATATCCATCTAATTTAGGCAAGGAAGTTGACTTCTAAATATTTTAAATTATTTTAACGACGTTGGATGACACCCCTGAGATGGGATTGCAATGGTCTATTGTTATTTTGACGCTCCAGATGCAAGTTCACCGCTCACTCAAAGAGGAAACCCCAACCCTTGGAAAACCCCTTGTAACTTGGAAATGAACCCATGACTTTTCAGTCATAATTATGGAATTTTGGTTTAGATTTGGGGATATTTGTTATTATGAAGTTTAATAAGGGTATATATGATTATATCTATAAAATGTATGATGGTAAGGTGATATATTTTAATTGGTTGAAAACTAGAAAAAGAATAAAAGATGTTTTGGAACCAGCACCATGTGACCCAAATCACGAATACCTCTTTCAGTCCCTCCATCACTTGTCTGAAGAAGCAACAATGTATCAATCAAGTTTTTGGCTCAATCTAGTTCGGGTTGAAATCGGTTATGTTTTCAACAAAAGTCACAATTGGTTCTTTAAAACTAAATCGGTTTAAAACCACTTTGAATGGGGTTTTATAAGCGGCTTTGACGGGGTGAACTCAAGTTTAAGTTGGATATGTTTGGGTTTAACCAGTTTTAAATCTATGGCTCAAATCAGATTGAAACCGATTTTGAGTATCAAGGCGGGTTGGACTATCAGGTTCATTTCTTAGAAGGGGAAATCACAAAAACAATAAAGTTGGCCCACTATATGCAAAAATGACTAAGCCGGAAAGGAACAAGCCTGATTTCCTGCAAAAGCTCTACACTCCCAAAATCTATGTTCCGACAAACCTTTAGCTGACTCATGGTTCTATTACGGCTCCATTACAGCCGGGGAATGTTACACCCGGCACCACCATACTCGTTTTTGTTGATTGTCTGGTCCTCAAAAACCAACCGACAATGTCCTAGTCGACCCTCTTTATATCTAGCAAGCTTCCAGATGCCTCTCTTAAACCATGTGGTATACGTAGTGATTGTTAGGGTGAGTGGTTGTGTCACGTGAATGCCACGTGAGAAACAACTTGGTTTCACTTTGGGTGGAAATGCATTATGGTTGAGAGTGTGAAAGGTTAAAAAGTTAAAAGGTGAGGTGGTATATTGTAAGTGGTAAGGAGGTGAAGTGTTTTATTATGATTGATTAAAAAAAAATGCACTCTCCACCACGCCCCTCCTCCACACCCCAGCCACACCATAGGGGCAGTCAGCTGGACGTGGTAAGCCTTTTCAACGCCTCAACCACATCGTATTCCCCCAGTCTTATTGTCCGGCAAAAAATAGATTTAATCTCAAAAATTGATAAGCCAACCTGATTATTTTAGTGATAATCCTTCTTTAAACCGGGTCCCCTCACCCCCAACATGCCGGAAGGACAACATGTACATTTTCGTCAACCACCTCCAAAATATTTTTGAATATTTAAACCAAAAACAATAGATAAATCCCATCTCTTTAATTCCAAACAATATTTAACACCAAGTTACCATAAATTATCATTAACACAACTATACGCTTAACAATGCACTTTGGAACCACCAAGAGCTTATATAATGCCATAATAGTTCCACCATCATCGCATTCCGAGAACCTCAAACCAAATGGGTTGCACCACCAAACCTCATGCGGTTCTGGTCCCATACCCAGCACAAGGTCATGTGAACCCTTTCATGAAGCTTGCAAAGCTTCTGCACTCTCATGGCTTCCACATCACCTTCGTCAACACCGAGTTCAATCACCGGCGACTCATCTGTTCAAAAGGCCCGGAATCGGTCACCGGCTTGCCGGATTTCCGGTTCGAGACCATCCCTGACGGAATGCCGCACTCCGACCGAGACGCGACTCAAGATGTGCCCATGCTTTGTGATATGACAAGAAAGACGTGTTTGGATCCGTTCAAAGAGTTGTTGCGGAGGTTGAACTCCGGCCGACAGCTGCGTGATCGGAGATGGTGTGATGAGCTTTGCTATACAAGCTGCTGTGGATTTGGGGATTCATGAGGTTCAGTTTTGGACTTCTCCTGCGTGTGCTTTCATGTGTTTTTTGCATTATAGAGAGTTCATCAAAAGGGGGATCGTTCCGTTTAAAGGTTAGTATACTTGCATATATATATAGTAATGATACATACATATCTCTCCATAATTCAGGATGTGAATAAAATATTTTAGGTTCGGGTCGAAAACCGGTTTCCATTTTATCCAAACCTGATATTGAAACCCGTCTTAATCCTAACCGATCTAAAGTTTGAAATCGGTATGAGAATATATATCTATTGAAACCAGTGTTGTAAAAGTACGACTCGATTTTGGCATAGGCGGCTGTCAAGGTGCTAGGCAGTCCAGCCGGGTTTAGATGGGACTAGGTGGGGTCTAGGCGTCCAAAAATCGGTCAAAATCTCAAAAAATCAGTTAAAATTGGTTAAAAACAATCAAATTTGGTTAAATTTTGGTCAAAATTAATCAAAATTGGCTAAACATCCATTAAAATTGGTCAAAATCTCAAAAAATATATATATAAAAATATAGTTATTTTTAAAACTTTTATATAAATTGTGTATATATATATATTAATATATTATATATAATTTTGAAAAACTACATATAAAATCCTAATCCACCTACTTGTGATTAATCTCAATTAATCTCTAGGCGTTACCTCACCGCCTGACTAGCGCCTTCTACAACCTTGATTAAACTGCCTTAAACCAAACCAAACCGGTTTGAACTCAACCGGTTTTTTCCTTAGCGGTTTCTAATCTGATCGGATTTTGACTTTGCTTCAATCCAAACGGGTTTTGAAACCAATTTGGTAATTCGATTCGGTAATTTACCAAACATGTTTAGAGCTCAACCGTTTTTTCCCTTAGTGGTTTACCAAAATAATCAGTTATCTAATTAAATAAAACCATCCCATTGTTATTTAATTTCTTCCATTATACCGGTTTTATTGTCTCTGTTATGTTTCGGTTAATCAGTTTTTGGCTCATTCGTTTATGTTCAAGCTAGCATTCAGTTTGGATTTTCTTTTTGTTTCCGTTTGGATCTAAAACCCGATTTAATGTGTTCTTCATCTTATAATAATTAATTAACTTCATTCTAGGATTTGTACTTGTGAATTATGATCATTAATTACATAAACTTGTTTGTAGACGATAGCTATCTAACGGATGGCACGCTAGAAAAATCAATCGATTGGATTACGGGAATGAGCAATCTTCGTTACAAAGATATCCCAAGCTTCATTAGAACAACCGATCCCAACGATATCATGTTTGATTTCATGGGGGAGGAAGCCCAAAACAACTTGAATGCACCCATGATCATCTTCAATACATTCGACGCGTTGGAACACAAAGTGGTAGAAGCTATTGCTTCAAAATTCGGTTACCCGAATATATACACTATAGGCCCTCTTCCTTTACTAGCCAAATATGTACACGACGACAGTCCTGTACAATCACTCAACTCGAGTCTATGGAAGACAGACTCGAGCTGCTTACACTGGCTAGACCAAAAGGAAGAAGGGTCAGTAATATATGTCAATTATGGTAGTGTGACTACCATGACTGACCAACACCTAATCGAGTTTGCGTGGGGGTTGGCAAACAGTAAGCAACCGTTTCTATGGGTGGTTCGACCTGATGTAACCATGGGAGATTCGACAACATTGCCTGGAGCGTTCTTGGATGCGATCAAGGGTCAAGGAATGCTGGTGAGTTGGTGTGACCAAGAAAAGGTTTTAGCGCACGGTTCGGTTGGTGCGTTTTTGTCACATTGTGGATGGAACTCGACTACTGAAAGCATACTTGAAGGCGTCCCGTTGATTTGTTGGCCGTTCTTTTCAGATCAACAGACAAACTGTCGATTCGCGTGCACTGATTGGGGAATCGGGATGGAGATTAATCATGATGTGAAGCGAAATGAAGTTGAAAGTCTTGTTAGGGAGATGATGCAAGGGAAGAAAGGGAAGGAAATGAGAAGAAATGCTAGGGAATGGAAAAGAAAAGCAAATGAAGCTTCTGAGATTGGTGGTTCATCTTATAATAACTTCCAAAGGTTTATCAAAGATGTTCTTGGTTCTCACACTTGAAGAAACCCCTCTTACATATGGTTTTGAATTTTAATATGTTTGTTTATTATGGAGTTTGATTTCAATTTGTGTGTAAATTATTGAAATTGCACTATCTACATGTATAATTACTTGTGGTTTTACGGCAGTTGCGCCGGAAATTCTGACACCATCTTAATACCAAAAAACCATGCTCAATCTCGAATATTAAAATATATAAAATATGATTTGAGTTTAAATTTATGATCGACTAAAAGTAAAAAAGAAACGAGTCAAACTACCATGAAACTAAATCGATAACCAGTTGTATCAAAGCATGGGTAAAAATAATTATCTGTGTTAGAAAGCATTGTTTGAATTGTTGAGACTTAATTGTTAGATCTATCGTTTTAGGGAGAAAGTTTGAGAGTAGACGTGTAAAAAATTCAAATTGGTAATCATTAGAGGTAACTTTTTCTAAAAAGAAAATAATTTGTTAACGATTGAGTAGGAATGCAACGAGGTGGAGATGTAATCTTTAATAGACAAATGTTTTTGATAATGATTGACCCGGATCTAAGACGCCCACAAAACCGTTAAACTCTCATTAGAGTAGTTATGTTAACGCCATGAAAGTAGTTATGTACCCGCGGATAGATGCATTGGATAATGATCATGAGAGAGAGAAATAAGTTTTTCAGTATCACAAACACAAACAAACGAAATTAGAAAGTGGCAAACAACAAAAGAATTACATTTTGAATTGAAAAAATTCTCAAATATGAAGCGATGGAATAAATATCATTCGATTAATCCGCTTCCGCTTCGTGATACGTGTATTTTCTTTTTTTGATTGTGTTTTCATTGGTATTAGAGAACGAAGTTTTTGAATTTGAAATATTTTTCTTTTAAACGATTTCGTTGGATTTTAATTGTATGATTAAGTAGCTAGACAAAGTCCTTGTTTGCATGTGCAAAGATTCTAATGTATGACTTTAATAACTGCCTGCAAATTCGAACGACGATCGGTTAGATAAACATGAACTGATGTTGCTACAGTACTTATCCATATGAAATTGTATTTCATGAAAATGAATTTCTTATTCATATTTGTGATGCGGGATTATCTCCTTATTTGAATTTTAGTTTATCTTTATTTATTTTTATGAATTTTAGTCTTTATCCATTTAGAATTATTTTATATTTAAACGCTTGTAATTAGGTTTCATATCGGTTGGTTATTACTGAATTTTGAACAATTGTTCTTGAAACCTTTGGTTCGTATTAAAGTATTTGATTATCTAATCGCTCATGAGCCATTTGGTTGCGTAATCCATACAAATGACAAATCAATTGAATTTGAGTTCATAAAATCATAAAACAGTATGTTGTCATTTTCTACAACTGCATCAGAGAGAGTGCATACAATTATCTTTAAGTCTGTATAGAACAAATATTTTAATTCCCACATGTTTTTCTTAAACAAAATTACATTTGTATTATTGCCAAGAAACTATCACTCTGTTTATGAATTAATCATCCACTCAAATCGTTATTTCCATGTAATACTGAATGAATTTTCATTAAAGTAAAGGTTCATTCTTGGTACATATTAGATATAGAGACTAGTTCTTCTTTTAATTACTTTTGTTGAAGATACAAATTTAATTAAAGATAGACAATTATTCATCTGATGGTTTGAAAGATATTGTTTCTTATAATGTACAGGTTTCCTTGTTTTCAATCTAAAACAATCCAAAATATACATTATGTGGAAGATATACATCCCTTATAAGCTGGAATTTATGAGATGCATAAAATATATTATCTTTATTAACCCACAGTCATTCAAACTAAAATCTTGTTAACAAACAAAGATTTATTTAAAAGTGGTATAAAAAAATAAAATTATGTTACCACCCCTAAGGATCTTACATCATCTTTTTTAACTCCAAAATTTTTATTTTTATTTTGCTTCCTTCAGATTCCTATGCAAATATTCTTATCCAATTTAAACTTCATTTTCTTTACTCTTGCCAAATGCATAAAACAAATTAGTCATTTTACATGCATATCAAATGTGAACAACGAGTTAGTTAAGAATCAACTATCAAGAACAAACATTTGAATATATACATGTGCAACTTAATGTTAAGAAATCAAGACAGATTGCACGTTAGATGAAAGGATACTTCATAAAAGTAATGTACAAAGAAAGAACATTTACTAACCTCATATTCGAGTGCACGAAGTATCAAAATCATCAGGTGCCACGCGTGCAATCCAACTGCTAAGTGTTTTCTTGATATCCGAGTGATTAACATAAGCCAATTCATACATACAACATAAATTCACCACAAACGTCTCGTTCAAAGCGATTGTAGGGATTCTCTCTAATGCACTTTCAAGTACCTTAATAGAATCTGACAAATCGCGCATGTACATCAAGCAAAGTGCTTTGTTGTTAATCGCAACCACATCTGACCCATCTCTGTCAATACACTCTTGATACTCTCTCACTGCAGATGCATAATCTTTCTCAACCATAAACACCAATGCCTTATTTCTGTTCACAAGATTCTTCATCTGGATTTCTGTTTTTTCTTCATTAACAATACTCTCAATAACGCTAAATGTCCCTTTGGCACCATCCAAATCCCCAAATTGCATTTGAATATACCCTAGCTTTGACATTAAAACAGCTCTAGCAACAGGAGTTGATTCGCGATTGATCAAGTCTTTGATCAAATCCAAACATACACCAAACTCTTTATGAATCAAATGATGACTTATGATCGAATTGATCACCAAACTCTCGCGTTTTTTCCATACTTGGCGTGATGCATCTGGCAAATTGTTGCTTAATTTTTCTTTTATGAACTGTAATAAGATATAGAACCGATCTAGGGTTTCCTGACGCCTGCCTAATCTAGAAGGAAGTTCAGCATGTAACCACCGGAGAACAAATGGAGCCATGGAACCATGGCGGTTAGGGTAATGATGCGGATACGTTTCGTACCTGTAAATATCTAATCCTTTTTCGACCAAATCGAGCTCAGCGACTGCTTCAGAAAAACGACGTAGTTTGGTGAGAGCAATGGCGTTGTATGATAGATAGATCAGATGTTCATGAGGTTTGGAGATGAGAGACCTGGAACGAGCTTGAGCGACTTTATCGAGAATCAATCGCCATAAGCCGCGACAGGCAAGCTCTTGTAGGGACGATAGATCGTAACAGAGGTCGTTGTACATTTTGACGGAATCCACATTGTCACCGTCGTTCGTCGTTTGAGCATCCGACATTGTTTCAAAACAGATATGGAGGTGATCGTCGTCGGGGAAGATGATGTTCGCGGCGATAACGGTCGTTGTGTAACGATTTAAGGTGAAAATGAAGAATAGGTCGCACCTCGCAAAAACAGAGGGAAAATCTACAAACGGAACTGTAGAGAAGGTAAATCGGTAAGAGGATTCACGTTACCTTCTTCTTCTTCATCTCTATAAATCATTTAAAATAATAAGACAAAATTACTGATTATGTCCTTTAAATACTATTCAACTTGCTGGTATTGTCCTTTAAGTTAAAAAATTGCTAATATTGTCCTTTATATATTAATTATGCACTGGTTGTGTCCTTTAGCCCTAAATGTGTTAAGTTTTTCTGTTAAATGATGACATAATGACGTAAATACCCTTAAAACTTTGAGGGCCTTTTATGTAATTA
>WOUH02000012.1:1985434-1996156 GCA_009936405.2 Stevia rebaudiana
CAAAGTGGCTATTGTAACTTGAAATCGGAATAATAAGTTTTGGGGATGAAAAAAATTCTATTTTGATTGTTAATTTTGGATTCTTTAGGGTTTAGAAAAACCATGTTTACAAATTGCCCTAAAAAGATCGTTACTTAGATAAATGTAACTTGTTTGGTAGCCCTAATTTAAATCAACATAATATGTGATTATGTGATTTGGGCTCTTTAAATCTCAATAAAGAATTTAAAAATACTCATACAAACATTATAAACAGTAACCAAACTGCAATTCCGTTTCTATATTTTAGCATCGGTTTACTTAACCATCAGATTATTGTGTACAAGTTTAATTTCTTGATTCTATGCAATTATCAATTCTATTTGTGACTTCATTTAACTGATATTTGGATATTCTGTTTTCAGGAAGTAATTGATACTTCAGGAGGGTAAGTTTTCAATCAAAAACTTAACATTTGTTTGTTTGGCTTGTTTAAATTAAGCCTAAATTATAATGTTCATAAGTTATAAGTTATAACCCAAATACCAATCCAATATTAATCTTTAAAAGCCATACTTTTACATCAATCTAAGCTTGTACACTCACTCATTTTGCTCATATTTAATCTATTTATAATTTTTTCATGTATGTAAAAGATACTATATTTTTTATCATAATTAGAAAAAGAGTAAACTGCAGCTTTCGTCACTGAGCTTTGCAAGATTTAACAGTTTCAGTCCAGCCTTGACAGTTTTCGTCCCTGACATTTCAAGTCTTAACAGTTTTCGTCCCTATTGTTTCAAATCTTAACAGTTTGCATCCCTAAGGTTTCAAGTCTTGATAGTTTTCTGTTAAGGGTTTAGGGACGAAAACTGTTAAAGGAGGACTGAAAGTGTTAAAACTTGTAAACGTCAGGGACAAAACAAGCTGGCTCGAACTTTTTAGAAGCAAAGTTCGAGCTCAAGTTTCAACTTGTTAAGAACAAACGAGCCAACCTGGCTCGTTTCAATTCAAGCCCTAGATGAAACCGACTTGACTCATCTCCCACATTCAGGGTTCAGCAGCCTAAGTTGGCAATTACCACTATCCACCCCGTTTGACGGTTTTGTCATCTAATTTAATTAGGTTTAGGGTTTGATGGCACATTTTGTGTCATATTTTAAAGTAGTTTACGTTGTTAGGTGTGGTGCGAGTTTCAAAGTTGAGATTGTGAGTGAACAATTTGAAGGAAAGAAATTGTTGGAAAGACATAGGATGGTGAATGGAGCACTTGTTGAGGAGATGAAAGATATTCATGCTCTCTCGATCACTAAAGCACTCACTCCTGATCAGTGGAACAAACAAGAAGAATCCCAAAATTCTCAACATGTTGGTTAATACCTTTTTATTGGTTATTTATGTACTACTATGAGTCTATGACAACAATAATTATCTTGTTGGATCCAAATGTTAAAAGACTTTAATCTCTAATTGCTTTAAGTGCTGATGTTTAAGATTGGTTTTGTGCCTTCTTTGGTGACACGAGTTTTATAGATAGTGTTTTAGAGGTTACAAAATGAGCGGGTAAATGGAATGGGTTACCATAGACAATGGTTACTGTTTTAACAAGTTGAAAGTGGTTTGCGTATTGCTAATGTTAACAATCATATATGTTGTGCGTGTGTTGTTTGGCATTGTATGTATGGTGTGCAAATCAAAGACCTTAGATATGGTTATAAATACTATTTATAAAAATACCAATACTAAATTTGGAGTAAAATGATGTAGAAGGCTGAGTTTTAAAACTCTAATTTGCACATTTTGTTATGATTGATGTTATATCTTAGCTATGTGTTTTGATTTGACCCTAATTGTTTAACTTGTTTAAGATTTTAACTGTTATAAAGTTACTTCGTTATTTCCTAACCCTACACTTAGGTTGATCATAATAGCTTACATGCGCTGTAACCCTTTTCTGTTGTAGATTTATGTTAATTATTTTATGATTAACGTTAACAACAAACAAAAGTATCTGGTCGTATTTCAATTAGATACAACACAGGTTATCAATATATATGGGTGGGTGTAAGCATGCAGAGTAGCTTCTCCATCTCTATCGATATAATTCACTACTTTTTTTTAATCAAATAATATTTTCTTTATACTTTTATTATTAACTTTTCTTTTCCCCTTCTCACAGCAACTTTAAAAACTATTAAGCAAAAATAATTACCTTTTCTATCTTTTCAACTAAAATCTCCAGCTTCATATTTTGCTAAATATAGAGAATATGCAAAAAATCTAAGAGGTGAAAAAGAAAAAAATACATAAAATAAATAAGCCTAGATTAAAACCAAAAGATGTCGAAACAAACATACAAGGATTTAAAAACTAGGGTCATTACTCATTACACTACATGCTGACATCAACATTTGTTGCAACTTACAAGAGTTAGAAAAATAATTCCTAAAACCCTCGTCTATCTACCTATCCATATCCGTGATCATATCCTTTTATGGCTAATAAATATGTCCATACATAATAATTGTATATTATCATAATAATAATAATTATTATTATTAATTTAAAAAAAACAGAATCATCAATTCATCATTGAAATTGGTCCTCTTGTTTCATTGCATTTTCCTTCAAACTTTTAGTCAACCAAATAGCAGTCTCTCTCGGAGAAACCTTTCCCGGTCCAAACGGTTTCAACAAAACTCCAAGTTCTTCAAACCTTTCTTCTTGCCACAATCTTGCACTAAACTCAAGCAACCCTTCTAACGCTTCGGCTCGTTGTTTTTGCGACGACGTGTCGAACCGCCTCCGCCGTAGGTCCGATGAGGTCCGGCTCGACGCACCCGCAGTCGCGTTTTGGTCCGAGCAATCACTACCCGAACCATTCCATTCGGATGGGGAGTTTGACTTTGAGGTTTGTCTTGTGTCAACGGTTTGAACCATGCATTTGTCTTTCATGATTGACCGGTCATGTTGCGGGGATGATGAACCTTGTGCTGACGTTATTGAGGTTCTACGGGTGTGAACGAAGAGGTCGTTGGTTGGATCGAGTTCCTGTTCAACCATTTTGTCAATTCGAGGAGCGTTGACTGAAACATCCATTGATTTGATGCAATCAAGGAAACCGATACTTTTTCTAGAATCTTCGATTACAGGTTTTGTTATAAGCGGGAGAGACGCCCTCCGACTCGTTGGACCTGGTTGTTTTATAAAAGTTCTTGAATCTGAAACCTGCATAAAAAAAGCGGCTTCATATTTAAGACTAAAACTTGAAAAGTAGTAATTTTAATCTAATTACTTATGATTTTATGAATGATTTAATTCGGGTAAAATTTTAGATTTAACAACGAAGCTGATCAAATTAGTCAAAACTTAGAAGTAGTCAGAAGTGTATTTAGTCTATATAACCACCTAAATCATGTTATTGAAGATAAAATAAAATAAAATACTGTACGGAAAAAAAAAAAAAAAAAAAAAAGGCAAACCCGGTGCATAAAACTACAGCGTACGTGAGATTTATTGACTTATTGTACGGGTTTAGTAATATAATTTTTCTAATTACATTGAAAACATTAATTAATAAGTATAAATGATAAACAAGGTGTATATAGGTCAACCCAACCAAACCCTTCCAACACTGCCACTTTCAAGTTTCAACCAATGTGTACAAAAAGTTACATCTTTGACCCGTTATCTAATCAACCCGACCCCGTCTATTTTGTCACTTCTGGTAATTTCTTAATTGTGTGTGCACAAGAGTATGCTACTAAGAAGGGTAATTATAGAAAAAAAATATAAATCCGTATACTTTTGTTGTATTCACATATAAGTCCCTACAATTTATTTCTGAACAATTAAATCCTTAGATTTTAAAAAATTAACAAAAAACGTCCTATAAAAGGTTTAACTACGATAGTATATTATAGTGTAGAGGGGGTGGTTCATGAGAGAATCACTTTTTATGCGAGAACTAAAAAACAATATTTAAGTGAACTTCAAACATTTCCCATTTTTGTATACGTTATGATTTTTTAAAATGGGTTGCACTATTAAATCACAAATTTTCTCTTTCAAACGAGTATAATGAGCTATTTAAAAAAAAATTGCGATTTCTGAATGTAGTATACAACTTACAACGCGATTTTTTTAAATAGCTTCATTATACTCGTTTGAAAGAGAATAAAATTTGTGATTTATGGTGCAAACCGTTTAAAAAAATAACGTACGAAGAAATGAGAAATGTTTGAAGTTCACCTAAGTATGGTTTTTTATTTCACGAATAAAAAGTGGTTCTCTCATGAATCATCCACATAGCTTAGAAGTAACAAAAATGCATGCATCAAAGTTTAATGATCTTACCGTATCACGCTTTTTAGGAACAGAGGATATCTTCGGTGAAGTGAACCGAAGATTCTTGGTAGAATTAGAAGGTTTGGAAGAAATATTCTTACTAACTGGTGACTCTTCACATGTGCTTCCAATCGACATTCTTTCCATTTTTCTTTGCAAATAATGAGGCGAATCTTGACACCGTTTAGTTAAATATGGTGAACCTTGATCGCCTAAAGATATGCTTGGATTCAAAGTTCGGTCATTTCCATACGACACGCGTCTGTCACGCGATCTTGGACGAAGACAAACGGGTTCAGCAAATCGTGTTTTTTTCATGTAATCCGGTTCGGGCCAATGGGTCGATAAACTGCTCCGTTTGGGGCTGTTTAGTTTGAGGTTGACTTTAAGTACATATGGCTGGAGGTGTTGGTGTCTCAATAGATCTCCTGCCTGACAAATGAAACATAAACTTGAATGATTGAAGTCATGATTTTTGTAATATGTATTTTAGATATTAAAAAAATATTAAGTTATGACAAACAAGTGGTTTGGGGTCACTGGATCCCACTTAGCCTGTTTGGACTTTGGACTCATTATCCAATTTACATGGTAAGGGCGCTAAATGGGTCGAAACCGACATGAACCCAAAAAGTATATACAAACCTGAACCCAACGCGAACCAGAAAATCATGTCACATGCATGAACCCAAACATGACATGCGTATTTGGTGGCTGACATGATAAATTTGAACCCAACTTTTTTAAAAAATAAACTGCAGTTTTTGTCCCTAAGGTTTGTATAGACATGCAGTTTTAGTCCACCATATACAGTGTCCATCCCTGAGGTTTCATTTCTTAGCAGTTTTCGTCCATGGGTCAATTTTCCGTCTACAATTCTGTCTACTTATCTGAGTGTTATGATGAGTAGAAACACGCAGCATTGACCAAAATGCCCGTCACGTGAGGGACTCTAACGGAAGTGTAGTTGGAAAAGAGACTTAGGGATGAAAACTGCTAAGAAATGAAACCTCGGGGATGGATACTTTTAAGGATGGACTGAAACTGCATGTTTATATAAACTCAAGGACAGAAACCGCTGTTTACTCTTTTTAAAAAAATCAATACTCTAAAATTTCAAGTTTACAACTAAAAATACAATTGTGTATAAAACAATTATGATTAAAAAAAAAGGTGTATATGCGTACACTTGGCCTTAGTTCCGGATTTTTCCTCAGCATGCTTTTTACAAGGCCTCGACTGATACAAAAACGAGTAAAATAATTAGATTCTAAAATTAACTTAAAGCCACATAACATGAAGGAAAATATGCAAGTGTTTATTATATGGGCATAGTTCATTGGGGGAACCTTAAAAAAAGGGGAACTGAGGAACACTTGTGGACCGTTGATCTTTAGTACAAAAAAAAATCCAGTACAAATAAAATAATCAAGTAAAAAAAATTCAGTACAAATATCCAGTACAAAAAAAATCCAGTAAAAAAAATTCAGTACAAAAATAATCAATGGCCCACAAGTGTTCCCCAATTCCCTCCTTTTTGTGGTTCCCCAATGAACCTTTCTCTGGATGCATAATACCCAACTTAAGTTGAAAACTCATAAGTGAAAAAAAAAAAACAAACTTTAATAATAATGTGACTCACAAGGCACCGCTGTATTTAGTTGGAAGTGGTGCGACAATCGACTTATTGATCTTGTTTATAAGTGCTTGCATGTCCTGTTTCAGAAGTTAACAATAAAATCATAACTTATATGCATATGTTGAAACAGGTAAAACTAAAAATGGTACAGAAATTAAATGTTAAAGGATCTTAGAAAAAGATAAAAGGTGGTTAAATATGAAGGATTGCTATCTTTCAGCAGTGTAAAGAAGAATATCACTGAACGATATTATACTGTTATAGTAAAATATAAAAATATTTGCATATTTCATTTATGAAAGAGCCACTAATTTGTCCTGAATGAATATAAATATATAATGAACCATAAGCATATGTTAAAAGAAAACAGATACGGACGAAAAAAAACATCAGCACATGTGCTTTGGCACACATGAATTTGATCATATCAGTTTTCTCCAGCAGTTTATATGCCTATCATAATTTTACTATTTTACTCATTTTACCAGTTATTTAATCTTTTAATTATTATAATATTCATATTATAATTTGTTCATGCTTACTTATGTGGCATATGATGTAACATACCACATAGTTAAAAAAATACGTATACGAAAACACTTACAAAAGCTTTAAATGCAGCCTTATGGGAAGTCATTTCATAGATACAGCATCCTAAAAAACAGAAGACGGAGAATTATTAATATATGAGCAAAAATAATATGAATTTAGAAAATATGATTTCTCCAGTACCAAGAGACCAAATATCTGATTTTGAACCATATGGTATATCTGCAAGAAGTTCAGGGCACATATAACTAGGAGTTCCTACCACCTGAGAAGTTTTTAAACAAAAAAATAATATTTTAATCAATTATACAAAATGAATCTTAAATTTAAGGTCATTTTTAATAAACACCACTCACAGATGACGCAAGGTCGTCAGAAGTCAACATCTTTGCTAATCCAAAATCACCTGAGAGAATCATTGATGAAGATGATGAGTCATCACTTTTTTCAATTCAAGATATTATTTTAAAGAATATACACTTACCAAGACGTATATCTTGATCTTTTGTCAAGAATATATTTGAACACTGTGAAAGGTTAATGATCAGCGTATGAAAATTCATAAAAAATACAGAAATACAGAATATTGTGATAATTTAGAAAAAAAGTAATTTTAATCTGTTGAGCTAACCTTTACATCTCGATGAAGAACATGGTTTGAGTGTAAGTAATCGAGTGCCATTAATAGTTGTACAAGCCACTTACATAATTTCTGCATGATACTTTGTTGTTTAGAACAAATAATTAAGGAACATGGGGAATTAATGATGGTAATTACCTCTTCAGAAAATAGCATGCCATTTGCCTTTTTGATAGCTCCTGCCCTGTAAAAAAAAAGAAATTATAAAAATCATGCCAATGAAGATAATAACTTTGTGTTACAAGATTATAAGTTTAGAGAAATAGTTACAAGGTACAAAGTACTAACATGTCTCCACTTTCACAATATCCTATAATAATGCACACATAGCACCCCTGTCAAAAAAAAAAATAATTAAATACATAAAAGCACAGTTAGTAAGAATATGGTTAGTGCAAATTTTGGGATACATAATTAACCATACTGTAAACATTGATATTTTATTACTAGTATAAAAGCTTTATAATGTCATGTATAAGCAATTGTACAAGATAAAGTCCACAAAAGAAAACTATGTACGGTTCATATTTTGAAGACACGTGCACTAAATGACAAATGATATAATACACAATGTCTTAATTTGAGGCCATTTTCAAGAAACCAAACAGATGCATGTAGATTATCAAAAAGGCTGTAATTAAGTGAGAATAGTGTGGTAAGTTGTGCATATATATGATTATACAGTTTGTTTCATTCAGCTATATAGTATCCTTTTGTAGAAAGTTCTTTTACAATAATACGTGTTAGGATTTAAGGCGAGTGTAAATGGAATTAAACTGAAATAAAATGAGCATGGAATATAATACAGAATGGAGTTTTTGTTTCCTTACCTTTTCTACCCATGAATCTTTATACTCCACAATGAAGGGATTTCGCATTTTAGAGATGAGTTCCATCTACAAATAGAGAAATTGATTTGATTTGTACATTTATAAAAGTAAAAACTTATCTAAAGTCATCAGACTCATCACTAGACATTATTTAAAAAACATACGAAATAAACATGATTATCAAATATATAAAATGCAGGATTTGACAATTTTGCTGTTCTAAAAAGAATAAATATAAAATAAAACTGTCCTATGACAAATGCTTATTTGTGCTTTCTAAAAGTTTGTGGGTGTGAGTGAGTGAGAGAGAACAACAAAGAAGTTATATAAAAAAAGCCTATGTAAGAGAACATGAAGTTTATATTAAAAAAAAGGAGAATAATGGAGTCCATAAGAAACTAAGAGAATAAAATAACAATCAACTTAGGTGCATTAAGGATAGTTAAAGTCAGCAAAAACAGATTAAAGTATAGACTGTAGGATGCTGAATTAAACGATACTAACCTCCTGATGTGCAGACCTACGCGTTCTATCAGTTTGGCGAGCAAGGCGTATCTTTTTCAACACATACCTTGTATACAAAATCACACAAAATGAGAGATACAATCACTATGTGTCAATGAATATGCAACTTAGCATCATTGAATAAACATGCAAGTATGCAACATATTAAAAATTAGGAAGCAAATACAAAGATGTTGACATAAAAAAACAAATAAACTGAACAAATTTACAAACTCATCCTCACTTTTTTCGTTCATGTTTATGTCGTACGAGAAGAGCGGCACCAAACGCCCCCCTTCCGATTTGTTCAAGCACTTCATACTGGTCCATGTAGCTATCAATGCATTACACTTATTATTGGGACTACAAGATTCTTCTCCTCATGCATTCCATAATATGAAACCTGTAAGCATACAATTATTAAGATACTAATACAAATCTCTATTTAAGATAACAAGAGAGATATAAAAACAAAGTAGCATAAAGCACATAATAATATCATCTTTGCACGTCGAGGTAGTTTTCTTTTGAATCAAAGTGAAAGAAATCAGAAAAGAGAAGAAACAATCCACAAAAAAACCAAAAGACAGTAATCGAAAATATATGCAATTTCTAGCACACAAATTAACATCTGGCATGCCATTTAACTTAGATTCATTTTAGCCACAAATGCCTCAATATTCACCATGATCTGTAAACACATAAATGTGAAATTAAGTGCCTAAGAAAACACTAACATGCCCACACCTACCAGCTTTAAAGAAACATAATGCAAAATTTTAGCATTCAATGATATTATATTAAATTTTTGTTGAGGAAATTGTATCGGTATATATTCTTCAAGGTCCATCAAGATATAGACAAAGTCAAGCATTATATATCCAAGAACACAATATGGTGCTTTCACCCACCATGTATGAACATCAAAATGTGAAAATTAATTAGTCAAGGGACACAACCAAAACGTGTCAGCCTTCTAAAAACTAGCTTTAAATTCATTGATTTAGACAAACATCTAGTATTGATAACCTACAACAACAATGTGTGCCTTCACCCACCATTTATAATTAATCATAATAGAGAAACTAAATGCTTTTAATAAACAACTTGACTGTGTATCCAGTCATCCAGAAACAAACTGAATGATGACTGAATCACACTAGCAGATACTACATTTACATCTAAGAAGAAGAGATCTAAAGCAAAACAAACAAATAATAGCATATTAAGTTAACAACGGAACACGTATAATCAAAATTAAGCTCCACTGAGGTTGAAACAGCAGATATGAGATGATACTATACAAGAACAAACCTGGATAAAATCAATCAGCGAAGATGCAGGTCCAGAAACAAACTGAAAGCAAAAACACGGATCAGAAAATAAGTTCAAATGCATTATGCTAGTAAATCGTACCGACTAGCAAAAAAAAAAAACTTCAAATGCTGTTCCAGTGACAGAATCGAAATTAATCAGCAAAGATGCAGGTCCAGAAGCAAAAACACGAAAAGAACACAATTCAATTGCATCGAAAACCATACCGACTACCGAACAAAAAATTCAAATGCGGTTTCAGTAACAGAAACGAAATCAATCAGTGAAGATGCAAGTCCAGAAACAAACAGAATGCAAAAAACACGAATCAGAAAACAACTTCAAATGCATCCAAAATCGTACCGGCTAGCGATTAACTTCAAATGAAGTTACAGTGACTGAATCGAAATCAAATATTAGAGCATGAATTTGAAGGAAGAAGAGTGAAGATGGAGATTATCAGCATCGGATACGAAGAGAGTGAAATCTGAAACTTGACATTTTGCACGGAAAGACCATGAAAATTGAAGTAAGTATTGATGAGAGGTTTCAATGGAGAGAGAGAGAAAGGTATGGGTGGGGGTAGGGACTAGGGAGTATAGCAGACTATGTGTCTGCTAATACTGTCGTATATGAAACGTACAAGTTTTAAAATGCAACGTACAAGTATTATTGTTTCTTATTATAATATACTAAAATATTTTGTAAAGATCGGTGCAATTTATCTTACGGTTGTTACCTCCCATATTTTTTTATTAATAATATCATGTGCGCTACCCTTTTCTTTAGACTACGTGTAGCGGTCACCCCTCCTAAATCCTTCCCCTTTCAAATTTTCTGCACATCATCACCCCTCCCAAATCCTTCAAACCCCACAATGGTCACCCCTCCCAAATCCTTCCCCTAATGTGCCACATCAT
>WOUH02000012.1:2015637-2027896 GCA_009936405.2 Stevia rebaudiana
CGGTTAAAATACATATAGAGAAAACCGTGCTAATCATAGGATGCAATTTCATCCGTTAGATCGACTTAATGGAGGGACCAGATTAACGCGGTAGCAAAACCGTAATTAACGTTCCATAAATAAACATAAATAACACATCAGGTACTCTAAAAGGGAAGAAGAGCCATTAACGTAATTACGGACTAGGGGTATAAATCAAGGACCACGTGGATAATTACTGACATCGACCAAAAAACACACATAAATACGGACCAAGTGTATAATCACGTAACACGAAATCCACGACCACGTGTATAATCACGGACTACGACCAAATACACACATAAAATACACATCAAGTGTATAATAATGCACCGCTAAATCACGGACCACGTGTATAATCCCGGACCATGGCCAAAATACACACATAATTTACGGATCAAGTGTATAATAACGTACCACAAAATCATGGATCACGTATATAATTACAAACCACGTAAAAAAAATCGAAAAAACCCATATCAAACTATACCCAAATTAAAGATAATAAAATTCTCAATTTAATGGTGTAATTTTTTTAAAAAATTACTGAAGCCTTAAAAAGTTATTTGATTTTTTTTAAAAAAAGTGAAAGTTTGTTTAGTTATGGATTCTTTTTTGAAAACATGTTTTTACGTCTGTACCCTTTTTTGTTTGTACACATGACATGTTCTGATTGCATCCTATAATTAGCATCAAAAATCATATATGTATCTCCTATTATGTAAATCTTTTATCGATTAAGTATAATCAATACATATCCAAACACAGGTTTAGTCGTCATCCTTCTCCTGGTCATATGACAAGGCTAAAAGGTAATATCGAATTTAAAAAAATAACCAGTCTCCAAAGGATTATAGCAATCCCTTACAAATCACGTCTTGTTCGTTGACATTCAGATCAAAATCAACACTCTAATTTCAATAGATCTAAGCTTTCATTCATGAGCATTCATAATGCATCCATGGAAAATTACACACGATATATTGACTTTTAGCAAGTCTTTCCAATGTTTGACTTTAGTTCCAGTTTTAGATGCAACTCATAGATTTGGGCATAAATGGAAACCTGGGTGTACACGTTCAATACCTTACGCTTGATCGAGGTTTGAATCAGTTAAAAAACAGAGCCTGAATGAGTCAGAGAGAACAGCGATACTGTTTCGGGTTTCGATTCGGGTCGGATCCTATGGGCCTTGAGCTTGGTCGTGTAGGTTCTGATGGTGGAAGCGTGTTTCGATCATCTGCCAAGAACAGATCAATTAAAGCCCAATATTCTGGTTTGTGATTCCGTTTCTCCAATTTAGCTTCCAATTTCTTGTTCTTATTATTTGATATTCTTCTTGAAATTGCAAAATTTAATTCTGAGGTCTCTATCTGGTTATCCTTTGTTCTTCTATCTTTGACTGGAAATTATCAAATTAAATGTCAGAAGTGTGAATTTTGATCTTTCTTCTTATCAATCATCGGAGCTATAATTGGACCATCAGATCTTTTGCACTTTTACACTCTTCACATAATTTCATATAAATCTTAATTAAGCACATAGTATAAACAGACTATTTTTAGACATATTCTTGATTATTTTAGGGCTATTTTAGGCAGTTTTATGTTAGGTTAATGCCATTTTCGGATGTTACTCAAGTTTGCAAAATTTGGTCACAACCTTGGTTTTTAAAAGCGCGTGGCGCGCTTATGCATTTCAATCACAATTGCCCGGGGGCTTTTATAGGGTGCAGCAGGTGCGACCGCAAATGACCTGTTTTTTTGAAGGGCCCGAAATTTCAAAATTTTTTAAATATATCTTATAAAACAAAAATCATAAAAAAATCACATGTATGTTTAGTTTTGATCCATTTATACCCCGATAAGATAAAGCTCCAAATCAACTTATAAAACAATTGGAGTAAACCCAAAACAAATGTTAATTCTTAACCCAATAACCAAACTTATAATATTAACTATTGGATTATAAAGATCTGATCAATAACTTTGCTTTAAAGAATGTTAGGAGAGTGTCACGATTCAGTTATGTGAAAGACATCATTTTGCTACAATATTGTTGTTTTGTACTGTTTATTTACTTATTTAATCTCAGTTATCATATATCTTTGAAAAGAAAAAATATATATATGGGCCCTTTTTTTTTGGAATCGCACAGGGCACTCGGATCCTCGGAGACGGCTCTGACAATTGCCATTTGCCAATGTGTAATGCATAATGTGCAATGCCACGTTTGTGAGGCGTTCGTTATTAAAATCATCATCTATAATTTTATATTATTCTCTTAAATACTAAAGTATAAGATATTTTCCTCATACTGCGCAAAATTTATTCCACCGATGGTCTAACTTGTTTATATACTCGAAACCCATTGCTCAATCGACAGTCAGATTTGTTGTAGTTACATTTGTTAAATAGATTTGAAAAAGTCAAACCCATTGTAACCGATGATCTAATTTTTTCAAATATTAGCAAACATCATAATGCATTGCATCATTGACCTTTGAGTTGCATGTAATTTGTTGTTATTTGGATATGAGATTCATCTATGAAAACAAAGGCATTCAATTGTCGCCAATTGCTATACGATCATTACTATCTAATGACCAACAAATGTGATTATCTTTCAGATGGAGACACTGAAGAAAGTTATCCTCTTAAAAGCGAATCAAAATCTTCTGGTTCGGTTTTTCCATATGTTGGTGTAGCTAGTCTAGGAGCCATATTGTTTGGATATCATTTAGGGTATGTACCTTAAACATTGCTAGAATATTAATGAAATTGATTTCAAATCATCAACTTAAGTTATCACTATTTTTTCAGTGTGGTGAATTGTGCATTAGAGTATCTTGCAAAAGATCTTGGTATTGTGGGAAACGCGGTTCTACAAGGTAAGTTATATTTTCACTATATTTTCACCCATGACTTTATTTTTTATAATAATTGATTTTTTTAATCATTTTATTAATCTCATTTTAGGATGGGTTGTTAGCACGCTTCTCGCCGGTGCGACTGTTGGTTCATTTACAGGGGGATCACTTGCAGACCATTTTGGAAGAACAAAAACTTTTATATTGGATGCAATTCCACTTACAATTGGAGCTATTCTTTGGTTAGATATGCTTCAATTTCTAACTAATACTTATAAATATATATATATTTTTAATTTGATTAGTTTTTGCAGTTCCACAGCAAATAACGTAGAAACCATGATCATAGGCCGCTTGCTTTGTGGAATTGGAATTGGGATATCATCGGCTGTTGTCCCTCTGTATATATCCGAGGTAAATTTATGATTTAATTACACAAATAGTCCTTGAGATTTGGATCATAATACAAGATAGACGGTTGGTGATGTTGACAATCCCATCTTTTATCTATAATCTCAATCGTTTTATCATTGAATTTTTCATACTCGTTAAAAGTCTTTTTAATAGTAGTTTTGGCACTTTCCAATGGCCGCATAGATGTGACCCACGACCGGCTTTCTTTCATCATCAACTATTCTGAGGACACTAACAAAAAATTCCGTTAACTTAAGAGTACAGAATATTCCTCCAAAATGAATCTTGCAAAAAGATACTATCAACTTTCTTATGTCTTGCATCTTTCGACCACTTAAAATATCTCCATTCTTGAGAAATGATCATTTTTTGAAATTATTATTATTATTATTTTTTATTGGTGAAACTGGAGAAGAGTTATAAAGAATGTGGAAAATCTTATAATTATGGGCCTATGCAAGTTCCTACTTTCACACTTTTCCACAAAGGTTACATGTGATATTATAACGAATAAACACCAAAACTTGTTACTTTAAACCCTTAGTACTCAGACTTGTTACTTTTTGCATACTATAGGGACCATTCGTGTAATTAAATCTAACCAATATTTTAACTCTCTGGTCAACGTCCTTACAGTTTATACTAACGAGATAACCGCCTTTATTTTAGATCTCACCTACTGAAATCCGAGGCACGCTTGGATCTATCAACCAATTATTCATATGCATCGGGATTCTTGCGGCTCTGGCATTAGGATTACCCTTAGCTAAAAACCCTGAATGGTGGAGAACAATGTTTGGTATCGCGGTTATCCCGTCTATTTTATTGGCAATTGGAATGGCATTTTCTCCCGAGAGCCCTCGTTGGCTTGTTCAACAACGGAAAATTTCCCAAGCCGAGCAAGCGGTTAGAAAACTATATGGAAAGAATAGGGTCTCAGAGCTTATGGAAGATTTAAGTGCATCCGGCCAAGGTTCAGAAGAACAAGATGCCGGTTGGTTTGATCTTTTTAGTTCCCGGTATTTCAAAGGTATAATTAGTTAAACGTTAATTACACAAGTGGTCCCTGTGGTTTGCGATTTGGGTACTTAGGATTAATGTAACACTTTTGTGTTTTTGTTCTTTCACTTTTGTAATGAGTCAGGGTATTCATGCTAACTTTCGTTAACTTTTCCATTAAATGAGGGTGAAATGACCAAAATGCCCTTTTACTTTTGGAATAGCCAAAGTAAAAAAAAGTCATAGGGTATCCTACTTTAAACGAAAAGTTAATAGACGTTAAGGTTATTAACCAAATCCGTTACAAAACTGAAAACATAAAACCTGAACTTGTTACCTTACGCTCTTAGTACACAAACCTGCTACTTTGCGCAAACCAAAGTTTAACTCATAAGCTAATAAGAGTTAGAAATCAGAGTTCATTGCATATGCTTAAGTTTTAGCTAATTATTACTAATGGTGTTATGACAGTTGTTAGTGTTGGTGCCACGCTTTTCTTGTTCCAACAGTTGGTTGGAATAAACGCGGTTGTTTATTATTCCACCGCGGTTTTCCACAGTGCTGGAGTTACATCTGACGTGGCAGCAAGTGCTTCCGTTGGAGCAGCCAATGTTTTTGGTAAAATAACTTCATTTTCATTTCTTTTCAGTTTACTGATAAAAACATAACAGTTAGAGCATTATAGTTTACCTGTAACGTTGACTTTTTTGCAGGCACCATGATCGCGTCTTCTTTGATGGATAAAAAAGGACGAAAAAGCCTTCTCATCACAAGCTTCACCGGAATGGTATCATACTTTTCTTCTTGACATGAAAATCTGTACATTTTTTATTAATTTTTTTAATAGTTTTATTTAAATTATCTTTTTGGGTTTAGGCTGTTTCCATGCTTTTGCTATCTTTGTCCTTCACTTGGAAGATTCTGACCCCATACTCTGGATCACTTGCTGTCATCGGGACCGTTTTGTGAGTCAAATCAATGGTCTTTTTAGCTTAATATTACATATAAAGTTCGGTTTGATTTAATTAGACGAACAGTCCCTAATATTTGTGGAAAGTAACAGTTTGGGTATCAAGAGGAGTTCAAGTAACAGTTTGGAGTTTTATGCTTTTAAAAAGTCAAAGGGTATCTTTGTCATTTTATCTTACTTTAACATAAAAGTTAAATAAAGTTGTACCTTGTTTACTCAAATAATTGAAAGCATAAATTCCAAACGTATTACATTAAACCCTTAGTACCGTACCAAACCGTAAACCACATGGACCATTTGTGTAATTAACGCTTTCGATTATGATGGTTGACCACGATACTTATTAGGTATGTGTTGTCATACTCACTTGGTGCTGGTCCGGTCCCTGCTCTTTTACTACCCGAGATGTTTGCTTCAAGAATAAGAGCGAAAGCAGTCGCGTTGTCACTTGGCATGCATTGGGTAAGTCATGAATCAAATAAATCTTGTGCAGTTTTCGTCCCTGGGTTTTTCAAGATTTAACAGTTTTCGTCATGAATCAAATAAATCTTGGGATTAATGACTACCAATTAACAAATGGTTACTTTATGGTTTATCAGATATCAAACTTCTTTATCGGGTTGTGTTTCTTGAGTGTCGTGACTAAATTTGGTATAAGCAAAGTGTACCTTGGATTCGGATCCTTTTGTGTTGTTGCTGTTGTGTACATAGCTGCTAACGTTGTTGAAACAAAGGGGCGATCATTGGAAGACATCGAACGTGAACTTAGCCCGCCCGTATGAAGGATTATACAATTTTTATATGATAATTTCTAATGTATTTTTTATGCTGATCATTTGAACTTGATTCAGTTTTGGTTTGTTTACGGTTAGAACTTATGGTTATGATGAGTTTTAGATCAAATTACAAGTGAAGCTGTTTTATGCGTACAAAACCAAGACTTTGAAAAGCATAAATGAACAAAATCAAATCACGTTATGGCAGAGAAGTTAAGAGGTTACCGTTATCGCTATAATCGCTATAATCTTACATTTACCATGTTAAAGAGATTATTTATTCGTTACTATTTAAAGACACGTTGCTGAAAACAAATACTTGGTCAAAGACTTAAGGAATGGACGTAAGAATTAAGATGACTCTTTTTAATATCCATCTGATTCACTATATATAAATCACTGTGATTGTGTGATAACGTCATTCTCTCTTGTTCATTTACTTTGGATTATTAAATATCTTAGAATGCTGCAGAAATTACTAGTTAGTTTTTATTAAAATAAAAGAGATACATATTCACCCTCTTTTGTTTTTTCCTTTTTCATTATTCAAGTACGCTAAACAAACTTACATAGTAAATCTCACTAAATCATTACTATTCAAGATGTCAAGTATGCTTAAAATGCTGAAAAAGCTCAACTATGTAAAAATGGACATGAGTTATATTTTATTAAACAAACAAAATCTCACTAAATTATTATTATTCAAAACGTTACTTTATTAACTTAAAAGACTTACATGTAATTGAGATCTAAACGTCTTTCTAAGTTTCTATACTATACTAGGTTACGATCTCGTGTGTAACACGATTTGAGTTAAAAATCCTAAATAGTGAATGGTGAAATTAGAAATAAAAGATTGAATTACAAAAACAATAATATTATTAGTAATTTTTTCATACAAGCTTACTTTTAAAAATATAAAAAAGTTCTTTTTTTTTCAAAACACAAACTTTTTAAAAAAACACAAGCTTTAATAAAATACTAAATGCTTATAAATAAAAGAATTCTGTTTAAATGTGCAAAATATTTTGGAACCTATCTTTCTAAAAAAGATAAAGTTTATAAAAAACAGCTTTTTTAAATAAAATTGAATAAAAGAAAACATTTTAAAAAACCAAGTTTTTAAACAACAAGATTTTTATTAAAAAAAAAATATTTCTTAATTACAAACATTTTTTTTAAAATAAATTGTTAGAAACAAAATTCTATAAAATTCTATTATTATTTTATTACTTAATAGACTTATTTATACATAAATTTACATATATATGTATATACATAAATTATATTATTATTTCTTACTTAATAGACTTATTTATACAAAATTCTATAAAATTAGATTTGTGTTTTTATTTTGTCTTCCTCGATCTAATTAATCCAACAAAAAGTTGTTGAAGAGTTGAAGAAAGGAATTTTTTTTTTTGTTCTCATTACTAATTTCAAATTATATTGGATGGCTAGCACCACAACATAAAGTCTACCACTTGTAAGATAAAGTCTCCTTCAGGGCCGGATACATCGTGGTTCATTACTACCTCATCACCAACTTGTTTATAGTTGTATTGTGATGACTATTTCGATAATGACTAGTCATTGGATCCGTATTACTTGGAATTTTATTTTTTTTACATATTTGAGTTTAATGGTATTCTTCGAATCATTAAAGTAAAAACAGATGTATACCCTGTCTAAAACAAAGGTCATTGTCCGGCTACATTCCAGTTGGAGTGTTTGATGGATGTGTTCTTTGATTGTCGGGGTCAAACTTTGTACGAGCTTAAAAATTTGACACAAAGCATCGTGTTTGAGCAATAAATCTGACACGACAGATTTATGGGTTGATACATAAAACAAGAATTCTGAAACCAAAAACTCATATATTTTGTATTTTTCCATATTAATGCTTTAAAATAATTAATTCATAATATTTTTAAATGATTAATAAAGGGGTTAATTTCTTTTTTAGCATTTGAATTTGAACATACATACCCAACAATTTTACGTTATAACATAAATCACATAAAGTTAAACTTGTCACAGAATGAACCCGTCACATAATATATGGTTCAATCAATGAACCCATCACACATAATCCTTTGAACTGAACCTAAAGTTATGAATTTTGTGTTAGGTTCGACACAAAACCCTCTAAACTGTCTGTTTCGCTTCGTTTCCACTAAATATCAATAAAGAATTTCACATGTAAACTACATGGAGGCCCGTTTTTATTGCCGGAATACCTAATAACAAAAGTGGTAAATCTTTTCTTATCAGGATGTGATGTAGCAATGAAAGTATGTATAAAAACGTACAATTTCTAACGTGAGTTCACTAAACCTTATTTTAGTTTCCTAAAATACACATAAGCTCGAGAAAATATATGCAAGTTTATAAAACCTAACAAAGTTTAATTTATAGTTAGAGACTCGTATAAAGACGTACGAACTTTTGATGAAGTTTAATAGAAATGTGTCTCTCACCCCACTAATACCAAACACTCTCTAAGACTCAAAATGAAACACCCCCATCAACGAAAGATGATCATAGTGAGAATTACTAAAGAACATAAACACACACATCTTTATCTTAAAATAGAACATTAATTTATACTAACTTCATCGTCACCCAAACAATACAAGAAGTCTAGCTAAGAATGACCATAATGATAGTCACACCAACAATTTTAGGTGAAAGATCCATCATACCCAGGTATGCTAATATAATGCTTCTCGAATGCAACAAATACAAACTTTGCTCTCTCTCTACTCTTAAGTTGAGATTATCCCAATACGGGACTTTCTTAGGTTTTCTAAGGTGAAATGGAGGGTTTAGAGGGTGGAAACGACAACTTAGAGCTAGAATTCGGGTTCTACAGCTACGAAGGAAGGCGCAAAATATGAATACCCAAGGTTATTTATGGGGGAAAGTTTGTGGACCGGAATGGCTTCGTGCACGGTGGTGCATCTAGGCCGTACTCATCCTGTTTTTGGAAGCCTGCATGCCGAGTTGTCCTCTTTTATGTGCCACGTCACACGCATGATCGTGCGCTTAACAGGCCATAGTCCTACCTCACTTTTTTGTCGGTCACGCCTGTCTGTTGCATGTACATGGCTGCCTAAGCACGACTGTGCTTCACTTCTCATTCGTTTGGCCATGTTTTCAAATCCGAATCGTCAAGAAACTCAATTTCTATATATTATGGATCCGTAACTCCTCTCTTAGGATATGAATCTTTTTTTAGAATCTACATGTACTTCTCATTTTTAAGAGTAATATTATATTCTTGTCTCCTTGTATTTTTCTCATTTTCTACCATATAAGAAACTTCCATTTGTCTTTTATCTGCTTGCTTACTGAGTGTAGCCATGCTTGATTTTCTGAATTGCAACATATTCTTTGTTTTTCAGTCCTTTACGCTTCTTTTCGCCGAAGACACCCTAAAACCTGCATTTATCACAAAGGAACGATTTAAGTACAATTTCTTGGGATAAACCTTCCAAAACTACCTTCAATGGGGATGATTGTGCTTGAATAACATATATGAACGGTGGCACATCAAGAACCCTCGCCCCCTCTCAAAATGATAAAAATATCTTCACTCATTCCAACATATGAGGATATTTGCCTCATGAAGGTGTTATTGTAGATGTTAAAAAACGTCGCCGATTGGCGTCTGATGAACAAGATCCTAATTATATCCCATTACCATATGCTAAGATCTTTGTTTCTTTACATGGTTCACCTAAAAGATTCCTTTTTCTATTTCTGAACAATATATGGTTTCTTTATCCGTACCATCTTGTTCACCTTTGTAACTACTTCACCGGTTATTTCTCAACTGCAAAGCCAGTTTGCTAACTTTCCACCAATTTTCGAGGCAGAGTTTGATGTTGTTTTATATGATACCTTTAATTTAGGTCCCTTTTCAGGTCAAGTGAACAACCTGCCATCCTTAGTTGCAATCCTTAGTTACTGGTTTACAATATCAAGTTGCTTACTTGACTGAGGAATTGGGAAAAAAGAAATAAACCACACCAGATGTTGCACCTTTGCAAGATGAAAATATGGTTTTAAAGGCTAATCTTGAAGAACTAAAAACCGAATAAGATCGTCGGTATAATAAAGTTGAATATATTACAAAACGGGTTTATGAAGAGTTAAATAAAGAAAAAGATCTTACTCGTTCATTGTTTGGAAAGATTGATACAATTTTGGGGTCGGCATGATGCCTCAGTTAAGATGTTGGCCACTATAGTTGCTCAGCTGGAGACTTCGTCTAGAGTTGATGAGCCTTGCAGACAAGACGAAGAAACTCATGATGATGATCCGACGGTTAATACACAACCTCTGCCAGCTGGACAAGCCATTTATTTGGTTAAGTCAACTGGGTTTGGAGAAGTAACTAATGAAACTAAGAGTTTCAACAAACCAAAACTAATAGGTTCGATGATTTATTTGTCAAACCTATTAGTTTTGGTATGGCGAAACTAATAGTTTCAATGAAGCATATCACCAAAACTATCTGAGTATAAATACTCAGACTGTATTCGTATTTCGCACTTTTTAAACAGTACTAGATGCAGAAGTCGTATATTCATTTGATGACTGATTGTAATTCTCTGTTTGTATTCAATGAAATGAAAATGAAGTTTATATACAGTGTTCATGTTATCTTCATCTTTTTCTTGTTTGTTCGATTGTTACGTGATAACTTGAGCACAAATTCCGCACGTGATCTTGTTATATTGATCTTAGTGATATCCTTGGAGATCTACCGGACCTACATTTAATCACATAAAAACAATTCATAATCAATTCTAAACAAGAACCCTTATATTGGCATTCACACATCCTATGAACTACCATTACTGTTGATACATGTAAAAGTACCTAGACTAGTAATGAAATATATGTAATAGATTAAGGGTTGCTTTGGTAAGTTTTAGTTGGTTTTTATCTCTGTCTCTCTTGTTAATGTGACAGGAAGGTTTTGTCACATATGAGTATGAGAACGAGACTCTGTCATATAGAGATGTGACAGAGAGAGAGTATTTATAGAGTCTTTCTTGTATTATTCACTAATTTTTGTAATCTTTATCATTTAAATACAAAAAGGCTCGCAAAGTTTATATTCTTCTATTTTTTTTTATCTTAATCTCATCTAAACATTGATTAACTGATTCCGCAAGTAAATCATTCGCGTAATCTTATCGGCATCGCGCTCGCTTTTGATTTAGATCATACAAATTGGTATCAGAGCCTTGTTCTTGATTACTACTGAGATCTAAGATCAATCACTGTTGTTTTTCATCATCTTCTTTACAAAAAGTCAAAAATTCTTCAATTTCTTTATTTATCTTGGATCAAACTCAAAATTGATGCTAGAATCATGTTCTTTATGCACGATCCTGCATATCATCATTCTATCAAAGGTAACTCGAAAACTTATATATATATATATATATATATATATGTATGTGTTGAGTCATGAATAAGTTTTGATGTTTCTTAGTTAGTATGTGTTGAGTCATGAATAAGTTTTGATGTTTCTTAGTTAACATAGTGGTTGTTCTCAAGACTACACTTGGTTCTCGAGTCATTAATGGGTATTAGTTAGTTGAAATGGGCCAAAGGCCATTTGTATTCGAGTAGTATATAAACTCAAAGCATTGTCATTTATTAGGTTAATAATTCACGAATCTTCTTGTGCTTTACCTCTTAAGGCGTTTTGCTCGTGTACCAGTCGGTTCTTAGAAACCAAGTGCACTTTGAATATACGAAGATAGTTTTCTTATTTGTTCAGTGTTCATCTTATTGTTCTTGCACACAAGTAATACCATTCAGCAAACTTACTTGTGATTCACAAATCGATATTAGTTTTTATAACAACTGGCCGTTTTCCGGCAGTTGACTGATCAGATTCCGGCCTTTGACTATTGTAATCCGGCTATACACCATTTGTAATTTGATATTTATATGAAATAAATAGTCTTATTATATTCTTAAACTTATTTCGATTCATTTGAGTGTATGCGGAATTTCAATTTGAGCGACGGTTTGAAGGTTACACGCAAAACGATGCACCGTTCCATAAGCCTGTAAACCCGACACCTACTTTTGAGGTGAAACTAATGGGGTTAGATGCGAAATGGAAAATCGTGAACGTAGGCGAAAACCGCGTGCGAAACGGAGTCCGAACGAAGCGGGAAA
>WOUH02000012.1:2042038-2054071 GCA_009936405.2 Stevia rebaudiana
GGAAAGATGGGGAAAGCTGATGTGGCGCTGATGTGGCAGTGGGGAAAAACGGGGAAAACTGGGAGGACTCCGCCTGCTCTTATGTTATGATATAATAATAATAATTTATAAACAAGAAATGGATTATGATAACAGGTTCGCTTTAAAGTACCTAATAAACTATGTTTTTCCTTAAATAACCTCCAAAGGAATCTAGAGAACTTAACCCATGTATGCGTTTAATAATATTTTTTTTGATACAAAAATTGTTCACATAGGAAAAGAACTCTAATTAACTTCACAATTCATGCACAATCTTGTATATAATAAGATTAAATAAACAAAAAAGTTCCATTCATGCTAAAATTTTCTTTTTCTGAACACTTTCTTCTTATTATGCGCCAATTTTCAAAGATCTCCCTTTTCTTTCAAGACTTATGAGTTATGTCCTCTGATTCTTTGAAGCAAAACGAAGAACAATGTAAAACAAGATCCTATATAAGACCGCCCATCCCAACATTATGTAAATCTTGATCCATTTCGGATCTTTCTCATGATAAATTGCGAGTGACCTTAAAATGTCGATTCCCGTCACGTTTGTCCCGACAAGCGTTTGTCCAAAAACTTCATCGCTTTGATACTCGTTTATCAAAAGCCCCTCGTACGGATATGTCATGGTGGAAACCTTATTCATCCAACTCCAATAAGGAGGAATATCATCACTATTTAAAAAATACCCACAAAACAAGAAAAATAGAGCGGTAAAAGCGATAACCGCAGCATACCCGAGTATATAATTGGGAACAACCGAGCTCACAAACACAACGAATGAGTTCGTTGTGAGTAGAGAAACGTATAACATGATCAAAAAATAAACAAAGGGGCCTTCTAGCTTTAATGCAAACCATGTGATACCCGCGTATACGGCAGCCTGAAGTAGTAGAAATGGTAGATAAGTAATCAAGCCAGCAATGGTGTAAGATGAGGCGCGATACGCGTTATGAGAAGTCTCACGAACAAATATAAACCGTTCTTGGATAAACGCGGGAACCGCATCGTTTGATGAGAAGAAAAACAAGCAAACCGTGAAGATGAAGAAACTGAGACGGTTGGTTATTCCTTGCATTGTCTTCTTTGGATTCATGAACAATGTAGCCATCATGAACCCCATGATGGTTAAGACCATGAGCCGTGAAAGAAACAACTCAGGGGTTCGTCTGATGTTAATGAAGTTTCTACGCATTAGAACCCATGTTTCTTCAAAGAAAGTATTTGCAAATTTGGGACCCAAATGGTTGTATTTTGAAGCGTTTGGTGCATTGTTTGGGGTGAGATAGTCGTCTTCGTTGACCGTGTAATCACTACTGTGTGGAGTTGGGGTTCCTATTATAATATCACTCGAGTAGGTGTAGTAGCCGGGAGATGCACTGTAACAAAATGAACAATATGTCACGCGAACAAGTTTTAAGATTTAGATAATAATTAATTTGGGCAAAATGAGTAAAAAAAACAAGTTTGTTCAGCTTTATGATTTTAATCTCTGTCCGGGACACAAAGGACTTAACAATTTTGAAATTGTCAGGTTTTTTGTTTAGAATTTTGGTTGGCTTTAGATTAACTATTAAGATACTGACTTTTAAACACCGACACAAATTCATTTTTTTAAAGCGGTTAAAATGAATTTAACCGCCTTAAAAGATGTCGCCTCAAAAAATGGTTTTTCATATCATACATTTTATATAGCTGGTAGATTTATGAATTTGATTTGTTTTATGGTTTTTTTTGTACTTCATATATATTAGAATTTTTCTCTAGTAATCTATATCTAGCACAGTTTTATATTATTTATTTTATGACTTTAAAAGTAGGTTTTTTTTTTATATGTCACACATGTGTCATGATTTTAAAGGCAACATTTTGAATATTATGTTTTTTTAACATTAACAATAAAATTTTCATTAGAAGAATAGCCAGCGGGCAAATAACTATTAACATCACATCCAAAACATATTTTAAATATTATGCGATTTACCTCGGAGGATGTGGTGTTCTTTGATCATGACGCTTACGTGTTGGAGTGAATTTGATGGATTCCATGATCCCACTTTGGCTCCATGACTTATTATTATTCCAAGGGCTTCTCACACTATGATCAAAATCTTTTTCTTCACCGGGTCGCCCCACGGTTTGAAGGTGCAACCTCTTTCCCGAGCCACCTTGGTCATGGCTCGACTTTCCCCGACGGGGCGGTGGGGTCGGTGAAGGTAGAATCGCTGAAAATGACATCTCATCCTCCGACAATTTTGGGGGTTTCATACCCGTAAGAACGAATTCGGCTAATGCATCGACTCCATATTCAGATTGATCATATTGTTGTATCACATCGATCAAAAACTCGATCGGGTTTTCGCCTTTAGGAAGTTTTCGTCCCATGCGGGCTAGATGGAGCCCCACATCTTTTGGGGTACCTTGGTACATGAGCTGCCCACGAGCTAGTATGATGAGGTGGTCAAGTAGAAGCAAGATTCGGTGTGATGGTTGATGGATGGTTAGAACCACAGTGCTTCCGGTTCGAGCAATGTCATGAACCTTCTCGATCACGCTTTGGGCACTGGTTGAGTCCAGACCGGAAGTGGGTTCGTCAAGAAAAAGCAAAGATGGTCCGTGGATGATGTCGACACCGATGGATACCCGACGACGTTCACCCCCTGAAACCCCTCGAGTCCCTTCATCCCCGATGTATGTGTTCCTTGCTGTCTACAATTTATCAATTAAGCCTATCAGTAACCACTTATCCATAAAATTCAACGTTTATACGATTTTCAAAACAAACTAGGAAGGTGCAGGTGTTCAATACTCGAATTGGACTTGAAAAACTTGAAATTCAACTTGATTCAAAATTCAAATATTTTACTCGAAGTTTATTCGAACACAATTTAATGGTTTATTTTATTTTTTATTTTTTTGTGTCAAAGCTGGTTAACCCAAAAACGACTCGTTGATTAAACTGGTCAAGTTTCTCAACCCACACATGATTATTTTTGGGGAAATTTACAAAACTAAACAAGTTTGACCAAATTTTAACAAAAATAGACATGCAATCTAGAGGCTAAAACCCAAAAAAGCGCCGACTAAATTTTAAAAAGCGCTAACTAGAAAAACGCTGGCTAATTTTCTAAAAGCATTGGCTAATTTTAAAAAGCGACGGCTAAACAGTAAAAGAACTGGCTAAATTTTAAAAAGCACCGTCTAAAAAATAAAAGCGTTGGCTAAATTTTAAAAAGCGCTGTCTAAAAAGCACCGGTTAAATGTAATTATGTAATGGCTACTAGCATGTACTTTTGAATTTTTAGCCAGTGACATTTAGTGCCACGTGTCAGCATATAATTGGTAAGAGTTAAATCATGTTCCTTATCAAGGAACATAAAACGTGTCAGATTCTGGGTGGTTGCTTTTGAAAAAAAGCACTGGCTAATTTAGCCAGCAAAATTGGAGGTGTCAAAATATGATTGGGTGTTGACCAGATTTTAGCCAGCGCTTTTCTATGATTTAACCTTCAGAATTCATGCATATTTTTGTAAAAATTTGGTCAAAATTGTCTAATTTGATAAATTTCTCTTAATTTCGTATTGTGTCAGTAACTATCACCCGTAGTTCAAAGACGCATAACAGACCCGTTCTATAACCGGTTCTTGCGTCCTAAGGTTTTGAAAGAGTGTTTCGTAAGTAATTCCGAACGAAATTATACGTATATATGTTTAGATTCTTACAGATAAACCTAGTTGCTCGATCAAAGTTTCAACACGCTGCCTCTTTTCAGCCCGAGGAATCGACCCTAACCGAAAATCAGCTGCAAACAATAAAGTTTCGTAAACCGTTAGCATGGGAAAGAGCCGATCGTCCTGCATAATGTAAGCCGAAGTTCTCTTGATCAAGCTCGGGCTCATCTCGTTCCCATCCAACGACACCTTGCCCTTGAGGCTGCCACTAGCAATCCGCCCGGCTAACCCATCCAAAAGGGTAGATTTACCTGCACCACTTGGACCCATAACCGCGGTGATGCACCCTTTAGGTGCATAACCAGTGATCTTATTCAACAAATCAGCTTCTTGATTCACCCATTTTCCTTCATCACTCTTCTTCTTCTTCATGACCGTATACGTTAAGTTCGTGAACTCTAACCCGCCCGTAAAATTCATGGGCTTGATCATATCGATCACCGTATCAGGGCGATTGCCCTTATAATTATGACTCATTTTTTAGAAATTTGGTCTATAAGTTATAACTCACTTCTAATTCTTCAAGATTTTGATACAAACCCTTTTTAAATGTTGAAAGTTTATGAGATTGAAAAGGGTTGTGTTACAGTTGGATATGTGCATAGAATAGTAATTAGGAGACACTTCCAAAGTTTCATTGTTGTATCCGTTTTTAACTCAATAAATTGGATTCATTAATAAAGATGAAAGCGATTTTCTTGTTTTCTTCATCTTATGTTTTGTTACTTTCTTTAAAAATTATCACCAATGCTCTTATGGACATACTTGGGTGTTATAAACGGCTGTTGGCAATGAAAAGTACCCAATTTTGATAATTCCGTTAAGTACACTTGAAAGAATATTTGTGACAACATCATTTTAACCGATTGATCGTCGCGTACTCGCGTCGCGAAGTACAAATAGAGGGAAGCAAGTATTTTGACTTTAGATGTAGCTGTAATTTATTATGCTAGAAATGTTTATGGTTTTGTAGTTTAACTTTTGGATGTCGTGAAATGGAAGATTGCTATCTGGTACTGATAATGATCGTATTTAAATTTAATTTCACTGATGATGTCTCCTAAAATTGTTCTGTAACAGGGTTTTGGCTCCATTTTCACAATCATTTCTTAGCGATTTGCAATAAGTTACATACAAACACGTATTTGGAGGACTTGAAAGCTATAAAATAACACGGAAGGTGGGGTTAAGTCACATAAAAATAACTTCATATTTATAGAATAACTAGTAAATGTATCCGCACAGCTCGTCGTGACGGATAACAGCTCGACTTGATATAGAATTCATGTTATGTTGGCACTGGGAAATTTTGTTAAAGATGAAATAAATCGTTAGACACGATGTAAATTAATTGGTCAAAAATTTAAATAACAAGTAAACCATATCGCAAAATTAGGCAAATGACAATATGAAAAGGGACGATTTTGCACAAATATAACCAAGTTTCAATTTTGTTTCAATTAGATACCTCAACTTTATAGAAGTGTTTAAATCATAGATGTTTTACCTTTGTAATTAAGTTAACATGACATGTGCCAAAAGAGACACCTCTTAACAAAATAGGAGTGCAAAAGAGACACTTCTTAACGTAAGAGGAGTGCAAAAGAGACACCTCTTAACATAAGAGGTGTGCAAAAGAAACATCTCTTAACATAATAGGAGTGCAAAAGAGACACATCTTAACAAAAGATGAGTGCAACAGAGACACCTTTTACGTTAAGAGGAGCGAAACTTGGTTATGTTTCTGTGACATTTTTCCTTATGAAAGTTTTTGCCCTTGAGTGTATGATATTTATATTTCAAAGTTTTTGGGTTATAACCTAGTTCAATATATTTGTCATAGGCTCGTAGCCTTGAACGTATGATATAACAGAATGCATTGCCCTGATATAGTTTCCACTATATAATAGCCATGAACAATCGAGTAATAAATTAAGAACTAATAATGGTAGAACTAGCTAGTCCGTATTCTTTAACAGTTTGCAAGAAACAAATTAATTGACTAATGACCTTTTAGACCTTGCACTTTATCTTTCATCTTTAACAATATTAACAGACTTTTAGGATGAAAATCATCATGATCAAATGCATATATCAAAACAATCTCCACCTTGTGCATGATCATTCAATTTTAAGCATATCAAAAACTTTGATTTTGGTAATAACTTGGTCAACATATTTGCGGCATTATCACATGCATAAACTGATTCAACATTTACCTTTTAGACTGAATTACCTCTTTGATAAAATATGGTTTCACATTTATATGCTTTGTTCTTTCATAAAATATCTGATTTTTAGGCAACTCAATTGTCCCTTGATTATCACAAAGAATTGCCGCATCATCATTTTCTGTTCTCAAATTGGTAATAGAGCCTTTCAACCAAATAGCCTCTTTAATTGTCTATTTTAAGGCTATATATTCAGCCTCTGTATTGGGAAAAGCTGCCACATGTTGCTAATTAGCTTTCCAGTTGATAACATTTCCCAAATATTTGAATAGTTAGCATGTTATGAATCTTTCTTTATCTAAATCCTTGACAAAATCAGCGTCTACATAAAGAAGTAAATACACCACGTCTCCCTTTTCACATTATCTTAGTATACACAAGTATCATACCTATTTTTAGAGAATCCGTATGTGACAATGTATTCATCAAACCTTCTATAACCTTTTTTTCTTGGTGATTGTTTTAGTCAATATAAGAACCTTTTAGGAGATAAAATTTCTCATTTGACCATCCACCTCAAAACCTTGAGGTTGCTTTATATAATATTTTTTCTTCAAGCTTCCCATGTAAAAATACAGATTTTACATCTAGCTAATCAAGTTTCAAATCTTCAAATGCCACTAAAGACAAATATTACCTTTATTGCTTGCATCTCAAATTCTAAACTTTACATGAAAGAGATTTCTTGACTATGAAATGCATAGTAGAGTTTAATCATATATTTTAGAAAGCTTGTCTTTTAAAAGTTCAATAAGCTTGTAAATAAAAAACGCTAAACCATCAAAATAACAAAGCTTGTTTTTTAAAAAACTCATCTACCCTCTCTAATAAAATAGTAACATTTTACCACGTGTCACCTCAATTTAAACATATGACACGTGACAATTGATTGTTGGACAATATTTTAAAGTTTTAATAAATTTTATTTAATAAGTGCACAATTATAAAACATAAAATTCAATCTATTTTCAAACTTTCCTTTTAAAAAATCTTGATTTCAAATAATCTAATATCTTAATACTACGAGATCACAATAAATACAGTACACGAGTAAATAAATTATTTATTTTTTTAAGCTTTGTTTATAAGAACCCCGTAAACTATATTTTTTTTATAAATGTTAAAGAAATTTTTTTATTTATATCTATTTATTTTACATATAATTACGTCGTGCGTCGTAAAGTTAATTTTAATACACATTTGTGTAGTTGATACAGAAAAGAAGATGACATGTACCTTTTTTTCAGATTTTGGGGAAGTATACCAAGATGAGACAGCAAAACGGAAAATGTATAATTAAGTATTGATTTGCCCCAACAATAAATTATTTTCTATAACAAAGAAGGAAATGGATAAAGAAACATAGACAAAAGCTTATAATTATTTAACCACACAAATCATCATCATCATCATCGTACTCAGTATATCCCACTTAAAAGTAGGGTCTGAGGAGGGTAGATGTAGACAGCCTTACCTCTACCACGTAGGATAGAGAGACTGCTTCCGATGAGACCCCCAGCTCATGATGCCTGATTGACCGTCTATCGTAGCTTTTAACGTTATTTTCACAAAAATAAGTAAAATAACGTAAGTAAAATAACGTTAAAATTAGTGCAATTTTAATTTTGCCACTCGAGGGCCCACACATATTTAACCACACAAAAGGAATGCTAAACAATGGACAAAAATTGACACTTCAAAAACCATCCGAATGCCACCAAACTCCTTTAGCTAACCCTCAAAATCTGACATAACCATAACCTCTAAATCCAAATGCCCCTAATTTAAGTTTAAATTATACAGTAACCTATATAAATAATCAAAATAAAACCTCCTAATTGACTACACATTGGGTTCATCACATCCATTAATAAAACTTTTCAAAAAAGTAACACATACATAAATAACCATGATTAGGGGGTACTAGAGTCATGTTTTCGCCCTCTTTCAGCCTTGTTGACATGCCCAAGTTGCAACTAATTAACAACCACTAATCGTTACAATTAGCAGCATGTTTAGGGCTGATTACAACCTTGTTTTTACCCTCATTCAGCCATGTTCCAACCACCATTTAGCCCAAGTTACAAACGTATTGTCAACCTTGATTTTCAGCTCACAAAAACATCTTTCTCTATTCCAAAATTACCCTCATCACCCAATTTCATTACATTCTCCATTTTAATATTTGCCTATTTACTGGAATGGAAGTGGGCTAAACATATCTGTGTTTCGAATGAAAGAATGTTATGCTTCAAATCATGTATCTTTTGTTAATCCATTTCTTCCTAATTCAACAATCAACATTTCATACTTTTCATATTCCTCACATCAAAATGTTTGGTTCAATACAAAATCACCACTTTGATTCAACACATAATATTATCTTCATACACAACAGTCACAAGTTGACGAATGTGATTTTAGAACTTTTGTATCAAATGAAAAACATCCCATAAGAAAACAAAAGCACAAAATGTTTTCATTTACATATTTATTTAAACCTACCTTACCATTTTCTAGATTACCTAGTGTCATCCTCCAACATCAACTACCTTACTAATCAAGATTCAAGTCTCCTAAACCCTATTAACTACTTTCATTCCTTTACAAATGTTCTACAAACTGCAAAAGATTCAGTCAACTACTTTTCAAGATTCTTAACAATCTCATGAAACCATCCCATTTGGTGTTGAGTTCACCTCATGCTCATTATGAGCCAGAATCTGCACAAAATTGGTATTTATCATTCAAAAAAACATATTCAAACAACTGATTTATTATGTGTTTATAGAGTTACCACTAGAAGAGGAATCATTGTCAGAACTCAACTCACTGCTACTTAAACTACCATTTACAACATCCTTCTCGATCTTAATCGAAGGATAATCAGTTAATTGCAACTCTTCACCAATATCAACATCTTCTTCTCCAACATCCCTTTTCCTACCATGTTCTTCCCCCAGATGTTCTTCAGAAGCTGGAGACTTTAATCAAAACAATCCGATTTAATAAAGAAGTAAAGAACCATTATTGAATCATCAAGAAAAACAAGAAATGAAACAATATAAATTACTTACAAGAGAAACAACACCAGTGATGACGCCTTTCATGTTACAAGATGTTGCAGCCTGTTTTTCAAGGGTTTGACCAATGAAGCGATGCAGATCCCACAGAGTATCGTTATCAAGAACCGCAAGATCAAGCTCGATCTCGTCACCTTCGTGTTCAAAACCCGCACCTTTTTTTACAATATTCATGATCTGATTCATCCCTTGAGGTCCTAATTGCAGATTCAAAAAACTTGCTGCAAGTTCTGCTTTCTCATCTGCTGTCATCAATGGTTTGTTTGAGACTCTGATCATGGGTTTTCCAAAATTATCAGCCTTTAATTGAACAATCACCGGTGCTTCCTCTACAACGGTTGCATTTGCGATAGGTTTTTCAACGGAAACAGGTACGTTCGTCGGCTTCTTGGTTTGATTTACATCAAATTTCATATGAGTCGAATGGAACATATCTTCAAACAGCACAAGAAGACGTTCTGCCATACCAAAAACATCAGAACCCCTGCCATTATACAACATTGCATTCTCGAATGTTAATCTCACATCCGATGCAAACGAAAGTGGAGATTCGTATGCGTTTTTCGCAATCTTAGATTTAATAGTTCCAAGATCCATAGGGTTCTTGATGACATTATGATAATCATATAGCTTCAATGCAGCAGCATCAACAGGCGTATTGAAAACCCAACCATGTTTGTGCTTCATCAGTTTACCCAAAATCTGTCCACATTCCCTCATCATCATCTTCCTCCTCTGCACATTGGTCATACGACCACACTGCTTCTTCGTATCCCTAACCGGTGGTAAACTCTTCACGCGTTTCAGGCCAATAGCGGTCTTTTCGCGTTCTCTCACCGTCAAATGAACTTCTGGAGCCGTTGGTAAATCAAATTGCGACGTATGATGATTTTTTTTAGGCATCGGTGTCGAACAGACAAATTGCCTGAGGATCCTAACTCGTTCTAGTTCCGACATTAACCGTTTTTTCAACAATTTAAGCTCTCTTCTAGTGTACGAATCGAGACGGAAAGTAGTGTACCTGTAGCCATTGAAGTTCGCCGATAAGTATTTGATCGATGAGCCATTAAATCCTGCTTCCAGAGGAGCAGAATACGGGAGTCGTTGATGACTTTTCGAAAGAATGTCCCTTCTGGTGTTACCGATGAAGCAATTGCTAGTGTTAGGGTTAGGGTTAGGGTTTGAGTGTGAGATATTTTGTAATGTCGTAAAATTAAGGTTACTTTCAGTGAATTTACTAATGAAATTACTCGATCGTTGGTCATTTCTGCTTGGTAAAATCGCAGATGCCATAGAAATCAACAATGGCGATTAAAAAGAAAAAAATTAACGGGCTCGTTAAATCAGAATGTTGTTTCTGTTTTCCGGCGACTAATCACCGACGAAACTACGACTGACAGAAGCCATGTTCCGGTAATCGAACAGATGGTCGCCGGAGAAAGTTGATCGGAGAGGTGAGGCGAGAATAAGGTGAGTGAGAAAGTAACGTCGCTATCGTATCAAATATATAGTATGGCAGGGGATCTGCCCGTTTTATTATTGGGCAGCGTCTGAACCGTGGATTTTTGTTTCAAAGGACCGATGTGGTTTGATGAGCTGCCCGCAACTGACTGACTCATGGACGGCTTAGATGTTTTATAATCGACACGTGGACGGTCAGATTAAATGCATGAAAGGCTTTTCTGTTTTTGGCAAATTCATCCGTGAACGACTTAGCCGCTTGTAAATAGTAATTAGTGACGTGGGACGTGTTTTACTAATTTTCATCTAGTCATAAAATTCTATTTTAGAAAAATGTTAGTAGGAACCTCATAATCGGGTTGTGGCACCCAGACAAGACAATCAATTCACTGAATGTTTTGAAGTCGAGCTACGTGAGACATCCACGCCCAAATGTATATGATTGATCATTTGTGTAAAACCCCCTAGACAGGTTTAAACTTTGGTTAGTGTGGACAACTCATGTTCGTTACTAGTTGCGCTTCCTTAAGTAATTCATAAAATGTTATTTATGCTCAATTTCATAATAATTGTATAGTTATTACTCGTTATGTATAGAAATTATAGAAATCGTAACTTGTTTATTGTTTCATTCAAAACATATTATTTTGATAATGTCTTACATACCCAATATATGGAGAAAGCAAAAACCAGAATAAGGAAAGGAGATATACTCCATACATATAGCCATAATAATAATAATAATAATAATAATAATAAAAATAAAATCATCAATTTTAGCTCTTCAATCGTATTATGGTGGTTTGTCTTTGTTTCAATCGTATATATTGTTTTGTGTAGATTATTCGTTACATTGATTTGTTCATATTTCCTATTCTTCAAGGGTTTTGTTTAATGGAGCCTCTACAATTAATTCAAACAAAACGCATCAAAATTCTTCTCTTATAATAATCGTTTGAAATCTCTAAGTTTAATGGTACTCTGTTTTGTTGTTAGGATTATTAGGTATTAGGGTTTGATTATGATGTTTCATGCTTTCCTGCGTGAGACAAAGGAAGTTTTCATAACCCAAAAATCCGTTTGCTTTTTCCTTTCTTTTTTTTTTTTTTGTCTAAATCAAACAAACAGATCTAGAATTACAGCTTACATTTTGGAGTGTTGATTAACTGATTCTACTCACTACTAATATGCAATGTTCAATTCGGTTATTTTCTATTGAAAACTTATGCTAATTTCGTAATTCTTATTTCTTCGTTATGAGCATGTGATTTGTAATTATTGATTTTGAATTTGAGGCTATATAGCTTAGTTAGATGCTATACAGATTACATCTTGTAATGTTAATCCACTAATTCAAGTTTCAGCTCACCACTACAATGATCAATTAGATCAATTCTATATATATTAATTTAGAAACGTTATGAACAGTACTATTTTGTTTTTTTATGGATACAACTGCTAACAACATTATGTACAAAACATGAATGCATACATAGGGTG
>WOUH02000012.1:2071482-2082096 GCA_009936405.2 Stevia rebaudiana
TAATGGTAGTGGATGAGAGGAGAACTCCACAGTTAAGCGTGCTCAGGTGACAGCAATCCAGGATGGGTGACCGCCCTTGGAAGTTTTCACCTAGCAAAGCGAACAATATTGGTGATACAAGATGCCGGATGTTACAGACGTATACGCACATAAAGCCCGAGTCATGAACATAAAGATAATAAAACAAGTTGAAATCGTTTACAAATCTAACAATCAAGTCAATATTAGCATATACGTAAAGAAAGTCCATATATGTAAACTAAACACCAACGAAAATAAACTTAAATGTTTAAAACTTAACAATCAAGTCGATGCCGACACATGCTTAGAGAAAACCCTAGTTTTAAATAAATAAAAACAAGTTGAAATTCTTTTAAAAAATAAAACATGAATCATCAGCTATTTTTAATTTTTTTATGTACTTTAAAAATATTCCAAATGTAATCACATAGAGATTTCTTAATAAAAAGATCAAACACTATATCATTATGAATTAAAACATCATATCCTAATGTACGATTTATATAAATTTACTTACTATTTGTCATGAATACTAGTTCACCACATTATCAAAAGCTTAAAACAAATCTAAATTCCATGTAATCTTCTTAAACACAATTCAAATGAAGTATCGCAGTGAGTATCAATGTATTATTATTTCTCAAATGGTTGGATCAATTTCCAAAAAAATTATTTTTGTTCACCAAATATTAAAGGCAAAAGAAAGCAAAAGAAATTTTTTTTTTTTAAATGAAAATTGAAAGAAAAAAAAAACCATCCAAGTACGTATTATCTAGGTTTTTTTAATATATCAAAGGCCTTTGTGAAGATATCCACCACATTATCTAATGAATCAACTTAAAAAAGTTAAATTACTTTCTTTTCAGAGCAATCCCTAATAAAATGATATCAGATGTCAATATGCTTAGTTCTTTTATAAGATACATGATTCTCTTTTATAGAAATTGTGGTGGTATTATCTACATAAATAGGAGTTGTAAAAAATTCAGACCATATTCATGCATTTGTTGTTGTATCGATAAAACCTGTGAGCATCCGTTTGATGTTGCCATATATTCTGCCTCGCATGTGGATATTGCAATTGTATTCTGCTTCTTGCATTGTTAAGTCACCAACTTGTTTCCAAAGAATTGACGTCCTCCGGTTGTTGATTTCCTGTCTATATTACAACCACCATGATCAGAATCAGAATAAGCCAGAAAAAGCATACTAGTATCAAACACATACCATAAACCCAGTTTTGATTGACCCTTTAGATACCGAAAGATTCTTCTTACAGCTTTTGAAATGTGATTCTTTGGGCTTGGAGTGAAATCTAGAACACAAGCATACAACAAACATAATATCTGTTCTGGAGGCTGTCAAATACATTAGAGAACCTATCATAGAACGATATAGATGTTGATTAACATCTATACCATTCTCAGCATTCCTAAATTGTGGTTAACATAGATTGGCGTTGTCATTGATGAGCACTCATCAATGAAACTCATGCACTTTGTTAAAAATGCTTTTAATTGTTTAAAACGAATACCGAAGAACTCTCATATTTTATGTTAAAATTGCATTTTTTTTTTTTAAACCAACGAAACTCATCCACTTTGGTAAAAATGCTTTTAACTGTTTAAAAATACTCCTAAGAAATATATCTTTAAAAAAGCAAAAACTAATACGTTAATAAATTTGTTTGAAGAATTTAAAAAGGATTTGTTAAAGATTAAAGGTGTTTCAAATATAAAACAATTGAATAAGTTCAAAAAAAACATTCAGAGATCAAAAAAACATTTTTAAAGCCTTATTGTTAAATATGACAATTTAATCCAATAATTTTTATTTTAGTTTAATTAGAAACTTTTGTCTTGAATTTTGAACTTTTTTTATTTAATAATAGTATGAGTTAGAAAGAGAAAATATAATAAATATTTTTTAAAGCATTTATTTTGATAAATAAAATTTTCATATACACTTGTAACGCATACGAGGATTTAGATACATAGCCTTCACATGTACCTAGGTTGTAAATGAGCAGAAACTTCAGCGAACAGTTCGTGAACTTTTCGACGTAAAGTTCGTTTGTTAAATAAGCAAACGAACATGAACATCGATTACATAAACATACGAACATGAACTGTGGTCGCGTTTGTTCAGTTGTGTTCATAAACGTGTGGTATGGTCTTCGTAAACATCTGTTCGTTCATTAAGGGTTTTATATATTTTTTAATTTATACCTTAGATCCCAAATATTAAAATAATTTTTTTTATAATTTTTATTTACATACAAGTTTTGTCGTTCCAATTTGGCAATATTCTTCTCAATTTTCATTATTCATATTTTGATATTTTTATTGTTTCTTTTTGTTTGCAACCAAATTAGAAACTTGTATCACTCTTCACATAAGTGATCCTTCACTTGTTAGGTTGTTTCATTTTCCTTCTTAATCTTCAATTTCACAATTAGGATTTCTTGTGTTCCATGCTTCGTTCAATTCTTTGGTTGCTTATGTCGTTCCATTCTTTATTTTGTGTTACTTATGCTAATAATAATTATGCATGTTTTGATAATTATGTCAACTACTTTGTATTTATTTTCTGTCGGTTTTATGTAGTGTTTGAGATGAAAAATGTCAGTTTCATTCTCAAATGGACGTGTGCTTGTTTGTGTGTATATATGAATGTTGTTTGTGTTCATTACAAAATACACAAATAAACACAAATAAATTATTTTCCTTAACAAATGAATAAGAACACAAATTTTGTTTAGTTATGTTTTCGTGAACTCTTCCTTTGTTAGTTTAGACCTTAACAAACTAACACGATGCTCGCTTGATTCATTTATAGTCCTACCTATACCGGCTGATATTTATTTATTTTTATATTAAATTTAATTATGTCTTTTTTTTATCCGCCGCCCGCTCATAATGGCCGACATTGTGTTAATAATTGTCACTTTTCCTATACTGAAAATCTTTATTTATAATGAGTATTAGTGACCGTACGCGATGGACATATTTTGAAGCGAATTTGTGACCGAAATAATTTACGAAGATATTTGAGCGACGTGAAGATACATAGATGAGTATGGGTGTGTACTCTGAAGTAAGATAATGGTCAAAGGTAGAAGTAATCGGAGACCCACACGAGGAATGGTGATTGAAGCATATTTACTTTAAGAGAATGATTGTATAAATATGGAATGATGTTGTTTGTGAAAAAAGCCCACATTAAACACCTTTAATGTCCAAAGCCATCATTAGTTTCCGCCAAAAGTTTTACATCCAAATCTAAAAAGCTAAACCACCATCTAAAGTCTACAATTTCACACCCACCCAATATCAATTTTCTTCATTTAGTTTTCTATGACAAATTTAGGAATGCTATAATATGAACATAAATTAAAACTAATTAATAAACAAAAACATGTTGGTTTTCCTCGCAAGAAAATACAATCTTGTTTATTATGGAATACTCAGGGAAGGTTTATAGAGAACTTTCAAAGATTAAAAACTATAAACCATGTGTTTGAGATACGAAAAATACAAGAAACTAGTTTTCACATGTGGAAAAAAAACATTTTTACAATATATTTTCAAAGATTTTCATATAAACACACGTACAAGTGTTTCAATAAAAAATATTTGATAAAAAAAATAAAAAGTTAAAAATAGCCAAAAATAAGTTTTTTCGCATATGAAAATACATTTTCATGTCTTTTTCAACAAAACGACATCTTCATGTGTTTATAAATAAGAGCTTCAAAAGAATTACGTGAAAAAGAGTTTTTTCGCATATGAAAATACATTTTTGTGTATTTGTCATATACAAAAACACATGGCTCCTTGTATAAGTCTTGAAGTTTTCTCAATGAACATAGTCATGTAATACTTAATGATTCTTTATTCAATGATTATAAAAAATATATATACAATGGGAAATCCTTAAAAATAGTAGTACTGTAACATCCGATTCTCATACTAGCGGTTCAATTTCAGGGTAAAAAGCTCACAATTTCGTTTTTTGTTATCCGAGTGAAATTAAAACCTCTCACAATCGAGATCATCCATTCCAAAGCTAGATTGTTCACACTTAAACACATTTCGTTATTTAGTTTTCTTTTTATCAGCAGCTATACAGTACATTCAAAAGACGTAAATTATATAAGAGGTGAGACGTACATTCTTTATCAACCAGTATCTCTACCCTAAACACTAAACAAAACTATATGTGATTTGCTATGTAACTCATTGTTTAAGGTGTCACAGGTAGTTTAGGATTTTCATAAGGTGTAACGTGTACCACAAATTTTTAATTATAAAAAGTAAATTGACATAATGATGAAATAAGCTTTGCACTAATATAAAATCATACATATTGCATGGTGACATGCAATTGAATATGATGAGTCAAAAGAGCAAACACAATATTTTCATAATTAGAAATTAACAGACTGAGCTGGGTTCAATATATTCTTGTACTTCAGATTGGACCGTTAGTGAAAAAGGAACATATCTGATCATATCTTGAAGTTATGGTCAAGATGAATCATTCTGTCATCAAACCTCTTTCATCATTTTCCTTAAAAACTTTTGCACTAATAAAAAGAACACAATCATGCACAAAGAACAACTTATTAAAAACAAGAATCATGCATACCGATAAAGAAACTACATTCGATTAAATAAGATCTCGTACGTTTAGATAGAAAATTTGGATGCATCGTGGACATAAAGATCACATCCCATATCGAACTGAATTTACCTCTTCCCAATTCAAATTAATACACATATTAAACTAAATTAACTAAAAGATAAACATAAAGAAAAAGAAATACACCCCAATAGTTTTCTTTTTTTACTTTGTTGGTTTCATTATCATGCATCTGTCCATGCAGCAAAAACTGGGATATGAGCCCTCATTTGGGTTGCTGATGCTGCTGTTGGGACCCACGTATTTCCAGACGAATCACCAAGAAACTTGGAAGATGATGATGAAGATGGTGATTCAAGAACCATTGGGAGATTGTTGTTTTTATCTGGGCTATGTTCACGCGAGCTGCTCAAACTGGTCACCAAAGACGAACCATTTGACAAATGTGGTCCATGTTTAGAGGACTCATCTCCTTCGAGCCCCGTTGGTCCGGTTTGGTTTTGATCATAAAGTGTCATTTTCCAGTTCATCATGTTCATATCAGTGGTGGGTTCGGTTAATATGGTTTTGGGTTCACCATTATGCGTTAGTAGTTGGTCATTTGTGGTTGGGGGGTCAACTTCAACGGTTCGCCTAGCTAGTTCACCGGCTAAAAGGGTGTTACTTGCAATGATCTTTTGAACATTATACCTTGAAATGTCGAAATTCGTAACCGCGTTAACCCCACGAAATTTAATGGCCGCCACATCATAAGCCTCAGCAGCTTCTTCTTGCGTGCCTATCGTTATTTCAAATTAAGTTAAAAACATGTGTATTACACAAGTTATGTAAATAAAAAAAAGTTACATAGTAATAAATAATTCAAATTTATAAAACGCGATATATTCATTTTAAGTAAGTAAAATAAATAATATTGAAAATGAGAATAAAGAAGAAGATATAATTTTGGGGAGCTACAATTTTGACATGTAACAACATACGTTGATACGAGTTACTTATTATTTATTTATATTAAGAGATATACATTTAATGAGCAAAAGTTTCTATTCTTTAAAAAGATGAGTGTAATCTCAAAAAAATTTTGATTGATTAAGAGCATTCACATTAGAGTCTCTATAAAATATGTGAGTGTGTTATTTATATTATAAAGATTGGTTAAAAGTGGTTGTGAGTAGAGAGATATAAAAAAAGTGATGAAACTAGTAAGTATAGAGAAACACTGTTCATTAAAGTAAATTAGAGAGAGAAAAAATAGTGAAAAAGATAAAAAAGTATTATTATTTAATTGAATAGGAGAGAGAAAAAGTAATGAAAAATGTAAAAAATATTATTATTTAATTAAATAGGAAAGAGAAAAGTAGTGATTTTTGATGAATTATAAAGAAAAACATAGAGATGCTAATGTGAATGCTCTAAGAGTGGTTGTGAGTGAAAGAGAGATAGAAAATTTGATAAATATGTATATATAGAGAAAAACACTATTTATTTCATTGAATAGAAAAGAGAAAATGTAATGATAAATATATAAAAAATATTATTTTGATTTAATTAAATAGAGAAAGATAATGATAAAAGTGTAAAAAATATTATTTAATTAAACAGGAGAGAGAAAAATAGTGATAAAAGTATAAAAAATATTATTTTATTAAATAAGATAGATAAAAATAATAATTTTTAATGAATAATAAAGATATATAAAATCTAACTACTCATGTAAAGATGTGAAACAAATAATTTACAAGTTGGGTCCCACATATGATAGCTTTTAAGAGATGTACGAAAAACTGTAAATGCAGGAAGACATAAATGACATGAAAACATGCAGTGGCCATTGGATGGAAAAGAGTCACAGAAGATGCTCTTCTTGATGAAACTGTCTTTTGTTGACAAAAGCAGCTTTGATCACAATCCATCCTAAAGATCTAAGATTTTCAAGATCTAACATAAGGTTGTTTTAAAACCGTTCACATTTGTCTAATTCTTGAATATTATTTTTCTTCTTCTATATGAAAGAAAATTACATTTCATATAAATGTATTAATTGGGACAAAGTTTCATATTAACTTACTGAAAGTGCCTAAGTAAAGATCCTTGTTACCCGCCACACGACCAATTCGAGCTTGCCATCTGCCATGTTGATGGTGTCTGAAAAAATTTAAACCAATTTAGTTAAAATAAAATTAAATTTATAAACATATATTTTGTAATTTTTATTCTTGAAGATCCTTTTTTGACCTTGTTACTCCTCTATAGACTGAGGCTCCTCTAGAGAAACCACTGCTTCTCCTGTGAACATAAAGATAAAAGTCAAATAATTAGTGTTTTTCGTGTTAAATAAAATAAATAAATAAATAAATAGATACTTAATATTGAACATGGATTGAGTTTAAAGTTACCTTCTTAAGTGAGCTACATATTCTTGTCTGGACATGTTTTTCATTTCTATTATTTCTTGTTCATAGTTCTCCAACTGAGAAATATATAATTTAAATATTAAAATAGCGATATATATATATATAATTCAAAATTAAATATGTAACATGTTTGAGGAACAGTAGAATGTTACCGGAAAATTGATGTGAGTTGCAGGACCCCAATACTTGAGTGCTGCTAAATCATAAGCTCTAGCTGCTTTTTCCTCCATATCATAACCACCTATAATTAATAATATAAATAATAATTATTTTTCTATATTTTTTGGATCAAAAGTTCAAAACTGTAGAAATTCAAATGAAAACACGAAATGAAGGCTTACCCAGATAGACTGAAGCAAAGTTATCATTCCAGTAAACAAGAAACAAAAAAATGTGTTAGAATTTGAAGTAATTATTGGTCAAAGGTGACAAAATGTAGAAGTCAACAGTGATTAATAATTTTGTTTGTAACTTCTAATTCTAATTACCTTGTCTTCCTTTCCTGGTTTGACCTTCTTTCTTACAACTGTTATCCCACAAATGTGCTTCATATCTACCAGTCCATCTATGCCTGATTAAAAACACAAATTCAAATAAACAAAACTTTATAAAGTAAGTGAAAAAAGATAAAAAAATAGTAATAATAATAATAATAATAATAATAATAATAATAATAATAATAATAATAATAATAATAATAATAATCAACCTGGTAACACCTCTATACTGAGAGGTTCTTTGACCAAATGTATCCAAAGATTTCCTATGAACAATTTGCTTTTGTTGGTCAACCTTTTCAGACCCTCTTTTCTTTGTATCCATAACAACACAATCAGTGACACTAACAGCAGGTATGATTTCTTGATGTGATGATGACGTGACACATGGATTTGATTGTGAACAACCACCAAAGCTCATTGACAAACTAAGTGAATGTAAATCACCATAACCACCACCATGATGATGATGATGATGATGATGATCACCATCAACACCAGTAGTATGATAGCTCCAGTTCTTCAAACCAGTAATATCATCATGATCATCATGTTCACCAATAGTTGGTAAATGATGAAGATTATCGGATGAAATCTGGTCGTTTTTTACTTCATGTTGTACAGTTTGGTAGAAATCTCTAATAGTAGAGTAATCTGGGTAATGTTGGTGTTGGGTTTGGGTTTGAATCTGGTGTGGTTGATGTCTATGGTTATGTTGTAGAGACTCATGATGATTAGGGTTTTGATTGTAGTACAATGTACCCATTGTAGCTTCATCTCTTCTGTCAAAATCAGCGGTCCCCATTGTTACACCACCGAAAAAATTCTCGAGTTTTGGTGGAGTTGAACTCACGAGTCCTAAAAGACAACACATTGTTCAAGATTTTGTAATCATAAATGGAAACATGTTGAATGACAAAAAGAACATAAAATATAAAACATAAAACCTTGGGATTGTGATCTTGTGATGGCTTCCATTAAACAAAGCGAACCATCGGATTTCAAGGGCATAATGGGAAAAGCGGTGTAAATCTCATCACCATTTTCACTTTCGGATCCGTAAATGTTTGGGTAGTTGAAATGAGTTGGAAGATTGAAATAAGTTGCAGGGTTTGAAGATGATGATGATGAAGATGGAGGAAGAGGAGAATCTTCCATGGTTGTTGAAGATGTGGGATTTGTGTTTATATGAGGAGAAAGAGAGAAACCTAACCAGTTGTTGTTTATGTTGTTGTCATTGTTGCTTGTGTTTGTGTTTGTGTTGTTGTTGTTGTTCATAAACTTCATTTTTTTTCTATGAATGTAACAACTAACAAGTTTTGGGTTTTCTTTATGCAAAGGTTAATCAATCATTGGGGATATAGTAAACTAATGATACTTTTGTTTCCCTCCATTTTTGAAATATAATAGAAACAAAAATATGTATTTATAAATGAAATAAAAAGGTAGAAAACACACTGACTAGTGAATTTGTCAAAAGAAATGTTTAATCTTTATCTAAATTCCCTTGTGGTTTGTCTGAAAAGATTTCTAAAGGAGAACAAAGCAAGTTACTTTAAATTAATACAAAAAGAATGAGTTTACAGTAAATAATGCTGGCATCCTTCCTGCATAACGTTGGGATCTGTGTTTAAGAAAGACCACCTCTTTTGCTTTTGCTCACTGTTTTTTTTCTTTTCTTTTGCTTTATGTGAAACATGGAGATATAGATATGATATGTAAAATGTATATTTATAAAATGTGCATGTATATGCAATTTATGGTATATTCGTTTAGCTTTTATCATCAATTAAACCCATGTTTCTTAACACAATCCAATCCGTATGTACTAAAAGGATCATAAAAAGGTCAAATATCTTATTCTGAGTGGTCACAAAAATATGATTATGGATTTCATTTTATTTAGAAAAAAGAATCCATATCGTGTTTCTTAGAATTTTAGACTGGGATTACACACTAGAGTTATGTTTGAGTATTGGGACAAGAAGAAAAACTTTCAAGATTTGTCTTGAATTATTATAAAGTAAGAAACTTTAATTAGATCAGCCAACAATCCACACACCACTTTCTGTATTATTATTGATTGAAAAACCCGGTCACACAATCAACTAACTCTATTTGGTCATAGTATGCATGAATGAAAGCTTTAATAAATTAAGTCATTACATTGAATGAAAAAAAATGTTTTGTGACACACAGAAAGAAATATAGCATTGCATAATTAATATGATTTTGTATCTTTTAATATGATTTTCAATCTTCGCACTACAACAAACATGTGTTTTACCGACAACCAGGCGGAGACTTTTCCCGAAAACATGTTGTCGGCAAAGGTTTTCCCGACAACTAGTTGTCGGCAAAAGTGTCATCGGTTAAGTGTTAACAGGACAAGTCCGGGGCATTGTCGGGATATCTGTTGTCGGTATATGTATCACCAATCCCGACAACTAGTTGTCGGGAAAAGTGATAATTAATTTCTTTAAAAAAAAAAGATTAAACAAAAATAAATAACAATCAGAAAAAAAAAATCCAAAAATAGAAATCGCGACAACTAAAATTAAAAAAAAATTGAAAATGGAAATGCCGACAACATTTTGTCGCAAAAAGTAAAATTAAAATAAAATCAAAAATAGAAATAGCGACAACAAGTTGTCGCGAGAAGTAAAATTAAAAAAAAATCAAAAAAACCAATGCCGACAACTAGTTGTCGGCATTTGTTTTTTAATTATTTTTTAAATTAGGGTTTGCAAACAAACCGGTTACTTAAAAAATAATTAAAAACCAAATGCCGACAACTAGTTGTCGGCATTGATTTTTTAATTGTTTATTAAGTAATCATTTGTTTGTAAACCCTAATTTAAAAAATAATTAAAAAACAAATCCCGACAACTAGTTGTCGGGATTTCTTTTTTTGATTTTTTTTTCGTTTGACTTTTGGCGACGACATGTCGTCGGGAAAACCCTTACTGCATTTTGGCAGCAGCCTGCTGCTTTTGCGTTAAACCAGCTTTTAAAGCCCCTGTTTTTCCGGATTTTAC
>WOUH02000012.1:2088775-2100702 GCA_009936405.2 Stevia rebaudiana
TTATACATGGTGTAGTGCTTTGAAAACCTAATGATGAGAATCCGTCAAGACCAATCCAAAATAAAAAAAATTTGTGAATCCGTCAAGACCAATCCAAAATAAAAAAAAATTTGTATAGCATTATTACACATGTATAACACCTTATTGTACATTAATTAATTTATAATAATATACGATAACTATAAAAACAAACCTGAGAAAGCCATTGAACACTAAAAGAGGAGTGAACAAAGTGCAAACTTTTGTCAGGAAAAAGTCTACCATAAAAAGAACCTGGAATAGCTGAAACAAAACAAGAGCCACTATTTTCTCCCTTGTCGCTCTTAAGATTTTCATAAAAGCCAGGCAATAATTTAAAAACCGTGTTAAAATCATTTCCAAAAAGGTCATTTAAACACACTTGAAATTGCGGTGCTTTACGATTACTTTCTTGACAGACCTCTTCGATAGTATCAATTATCATAGAAGCCACCGATAGCGTATTCATTCCGGACGAACATCCCAAATCCGCTATCATGAAACAATGGTTGAAGAAGGCATCATGATTAGCCATATCCTTGATTGTATGCTTTAAGAATGGTAACGCTTTTCGCATTGCATGTTCCTGAAAAACATACAATGATAAAGCACTTAAGCATTGTTGAATTCAAAACCTAAGAAACTTTACATAGCAAGTATACATAAATAGTGATAGTTTTAGAGAGAAAAAAAAAAGACCTGAAGAAAGCAATTGGTGGCATAACTTGAAGCTCCATTGCCTTCATTCATATGTAGAACGTTTACCAATGCCATCTTTGTTCTTCTTTGCCCAATTGGCAATTGTTGCTTGGCCTTACATATATAGTCGTATCACGTATGCACGCAATTATGAATTATCTAACCCTACGTCCTATCTTCTAATAAATATTTTGTTCATATTCTACCCTACCACCAACTTCTTAAAAATATCTTTTAACATTATTATATTTGACATCCTCATTCTCATCCTCGTCCTTATAGTTTAAAGGTCCATCTCATCATCATCATCATAATTTAACTAAAACCAACATTATTTTTTGAGACTACTCATGATCGATTTTCATATCTATCATCATTTGATTAAATAATACTTGTTTATAATACTTTATATTTTTTCTCTATCTTCTACTCAAGTATGAGGATGAGACTCTTTTCTCCAAAAAAAAATGAGGATGGAGTATAAGGATGAGAGATGAGATGAAGTGGTTTTTTGGTTATTATATATACACTTAAATCTTCATATACAAATAAACGAAAATCATAAATGACACTTGTATCAATTCTAGGGTCTCTAATCTCATACTAACACTTGTCAGCACCATATTAACTCTATAATTTTGTTAAAATTTTAATTACGTAAAGTTATTTAATGGTTTTAATTACGAGAAATAAATTATGTGCGTTACCATATATACAACTCTTTTTCACAAGCTTAGTTAGATTAAAATTTTAAATTTTCAACTAAACATATATTTATTCCTTATTCTTTATTTTCCATAGATAATTATTAATATTGTTTAATAATTATTTCAGTTTTAAAATCATATTTAAATTCTCATATTTTTATAGCTCATTTTGTAGAAGTCTATAAAAAAATAGTTAATATCATTTATATATTTACATTATAATATTTTAACTTTTTAAATCACATATCAAATCTAAACCATTTCTAAACCTTTATTCATTAACCTTTTAAATCTATTATATTTCTAATTCTATATACAATGCAAATATCGTTTTGTACGTCCTTTTCTACTTTATTATGTAAAATAGTATACATTTGAAAGTTCGTTAACCGTAGTTGCTTCTTTGTTTTGAAAATTACATTATTTTCTTATGAACATATGCTTTTAGTTAACATTGTAACTCTTATTTAGTCCGTGTAGCACACGGGAAATTAACCTAGTATTTAATATTTTAAAATTTTTATAAGTAATAAACCAAATAAAAAATTATAATTTGCAAACTATTTATTCGAATGCAGAGACAGCCAGGAGGTTTTCCTAGAAGCAGCCACCCTTGAAAGAGTGCGTAATAGCTCACTCATCGAGCGCTCTTGCGCTGAAGAACATAGGACAAAGTTTTTCAATTTTTAATAAGGGATGGTTAACGTATAGATCTTAGTGATGGCAAAATCGTAATAAACTAGTGAAAAAACTTATTTGATAATAAGATGTAATTGCAAAAAGGGTAAGAAGGTAATTTTGCACTTTTCCAAAATCATGATCTACCAGAAATGTCAAGTTTTTGAAACGTAATTGTGGAATCGTAAGGTTGCTGTGTTTTTAAAAACCCGAATATTACGGGCCCTTTCTAATTGATATTACCAAAACTTCGTTTCGTCAAATCGATCCATCACATCTACATTTTTCAATGAAACCCTCAAAGAAGAAGATTGAGACATCAAGTTTGTAATGCATGCATGGACAACTTCAGCATCGACAATCTTTGCAACGCATGCAGAATCATCGATTTTCCCGGACTAGTTGAAACATTTATCAACTTGGGAAACTAGTGTTTGTTAGGAAGCAGCACTTGATGAAGAAGAAGATGTTGTACAAGATTTGACGATAGTTTTGGCACCTTCCTTCTCCTTTCCTTTATTAGCTTGGCGACCAAAAGGGTTCTTGTTTGGGATGAGGACATTCACGAGAAAAGTGTCCAAGCTTACAACAATTGTTGCAAGTGACACTTGATTTATCAAAAACATACTTATGATTCTTGTCGCCATTTATGGTCTCTTTAGCGCGATTCATGTATTCTTTGGCTCTTCAAATACCATAAACCAAACACCACTGGATGTCAATCCTATCCATCTCATCTTTGACGATTTGCTCATAATCTTCAAAAGTGACATTTGAATTTCCTATTTTACTCGTGACCAACCTGTCATAGGAGGAAATTAAAGCGGATAAGAGGACCATGTGTTTGATATGTGTGATCATGGTGTGCAATAAATGAAGAATTAAATTTATAAGAAACGATCAAACAACACACATAAACGGCAAGTGTACCGGTCGTATCGTAGTGTGAAGTGTAAGACCGAGTATCGTCCAAGGACTCATGGACAGAACCTCTAAACTCTCAGGAAATCAAGAAAGGTCATGCAACTTAATCAATTCTAAGGTCAAAACAGTCAATTCACTTAAAACGGTCAAAACTCAACAAAGGTCAACAAAGTAAGCAAACAACAAATAACAATCAATATGAGAAAAGATAGTTACCTAGGCAGTATCATACAATTAACAAGTCATAATGATTCAATGGACTCAAAAATTGGGATTTGGTTTCTTTTAGATAGTTGATTAATGGTGTAGGTAAGTTTTAAAAACCGGACCGGATAGTAAACCGGAGGTCCTAGTGGTTCACTGGTCGGACCGGTTGATCGGTCGGACCGGATAACGTCATATATATATTTTTAAACATATTAAAAATACTAATCGTTCGTAACTTAAAAGAATATATCATTAGTTTTATTCAATTTAGTTTTATAGTTGGGTGAACATATTTTCCTTTGTAAAAACTTCTATATATATACAGAATCTTAATAAAAAGTTAACATCTTGTCATCTAGCAGAGCTCGTAAGTGCAGATTCCTTGCAAATCAAAGGTCACGAGTACTAAACTCACAACTAGCAATTAGTCTTTGGAAATTCCTCTAAGGAGTAACAAGGACATCTTTCACCTCTATAAATAAAATATCTTTGAAAAAAAAAAAGATTCAAACGGTTTGACCGAGGTACCGGTCCACCGGTTCAACCTAGTTCTCAAATGGACCGTCCGGTTAATTTAAAGACCATTTATAGGGGGGTAAACGGACTGTTACGACCACCGATTCCCGGTTCAACCGGTCGAACCGGCTGGTCCGGTTTTTAAAACACTTCATAAAAGTGGTATCGTGGGCAATATGTTCTATGGTAATATCTTTTCTAACAGACCACCGATGAAACTTACGCGGTCATTAAATATCTACTTTGTTCACATATCACAGACAGCTATTGAAAGGACGCCCAAAGCAATCTTCTTCAACAAATCTGAGATAGTGACGGAGTATTGAAAGATCGTTACCGAAGAATTAATTTAGTTTACGGTTTTTAAGGTTTTTATCACCGTCTTTCGAAATTCAATCGCTATAAATTACCAATAGGTAACGTTAACTCCATGTTTCAGTTCTTTAGTAGTAAAGATATATCGATCATGTTTTAATCACATGATCACTTTCAAAAAAACTATCCAAAAACCCTTTATACTCAAATCAAGATAACTCGGTTTATCATACACCACAAAATCCAAATGAGCTGACGACATTTCTGTTCTCTATCAATTCTTGCTGTGACTCTTTGATGGTGCACATATGCAACCTTAAATACTTTGTGGGTTTCCACACCCCGCACACACTTTAAGAAACCCTTGGTTTCCTCTTCTGACGTATGAAATATTATTCTTGGTTCATCGGAGAAACCTCACCAGGTACGAAGTTTTCTATTTCTATGTTCGATTTTAGTAACTTTCTAAAAGAGGAAATCCGACAAGATTCTTAGAAATCAAGTCGGAACTCTTATTATTCAATTCAAGAGCATTAGTACTGTCATCTCATGTGAAAGAAGATACTTTCTTAGGGTTTAAGAAACCTTTTTGAGAGGATTAATCCATAGGAAACACATCTTTTCTACAACCTGCCAGGAGTGAAAGACCTTAATATTTTTAGAAAAACATGACTAGCTTCATGTGGGAAATTGTTGGATTTTAGTGTAACTGGAGATTTTGTATGACATTCAAATAAGAGTTCACGCTTCTTTGAATGTCATCGGGACTAACGGGAGTTCGGGGGCAGCGTCCTCGAGAAAACGACGTCTAAGGGGCGGCAGCCCCTGGCGGGGTCCTAGGGGCAGAGCCCCTGACTGGGGTTGGAGATCAGTTTTTCTATGCGATGATCGATCAGAAAACCCTAATCGTTTTTTGTATGCTTTCAGAGAAAACTCGCATAACAAAATTCATACATAAATCTAGTTTTCGTTTTTTGATTTTATCTGGTCAAATCATTGGTATACGCTCCAATTTATTTAATCTGATAGTGAATTAACACGACATCAGATTTATCCGGTTGAATTTTCTACAATAGGAAACCATACGACTAATATATATAATATCTGGTCTCAAAGAATCTTAATTAATCCTTAATTCTTAGTTTGTGAATGTGTGTGTTCTTAGGAAAATCCAATTTTGTAAGCAAAAACCTCTAAAGAAAACGGGCTTATAAGAAGATATGGACATACGGTACGGACCTTATGTTGATCCTGAGCTCGAATCACTTGTTGACCGAATTCACCCTCCAAGGTTTGGGTTTAAACATGTTTTTAAATAATTCATAGCATTTGTGTTGTGTACACAATTCTTAAATCATTTCAACTTTTTGGTGTTTCAGGGTTTGTATCGACAATGATTCATATCAAGATTGCACCCTTGTGAAGGTAACATGACATGCACCTACATATGTTATTATATATTTATCTAAATATTCTTGAATATGCAATAACAAGTGCAAGTGACGAAAGTCGTAAAAAAATATATTACTTGATTGTGATTCTATCGATTAATAGTGTACGTACGTATGCATTGATGTCGTCAAAGAAGGATGAAATCTCTTGATACGTACCTTAGGTTAAATGTCACATAATTAAATTATATAGTATTCGTCTACGAGTGTTCTTTATTAGAAAAGGATGAAAGCTTTTAGCTAATAGGTGATGACAAAGGCTGGCTCTTTAAAAAGGTTAGTTTTTGAGTGTTCAAAAAGAGGTTTCATTTCCAGCGAAGGTATGATAAGAACATAGGAAGATTCAATGTAACATCCATTGAATTATTAACAATTATATATTGAATTAGTGTGTGTATACACACACATATACATATTTATATATAGTGTGAGAGAGAGAAAGAGACCAATACAAGATTAAAACACACCCGGCCACCCAAGTGGGTAGAAAAAGCCACTCGAGCTACAAAAGTCGACAATGATAAAAATAACCAGTGGTCGTTTTCTAAAATTACTTTTGCTTTTCTATCTTTCTTTAATAACAACTAAGATAATGGTCTTATTATGGTTTGGAAATAATATTTTTAAGGTTTGGCCATAGTTGATGTTAATTAAATATGGAACTTACTAATTATGTGTTAACAATCTAGGTCGATAGCGCAAACAAACACGGTCTATTATTGGCAATGGTGCAAGTGCTAACGGATCTAGATCTGGTCATCTCCAAATCATACATTTGTTCGGACGGTCGTTGGTTCATGAATGGTTAGCAATCCAACTTTGTCCTGATTTCCACCCTATAAGTATCAAAATTTGTGGTTTCGCAACATTAATGAACAAAACCGAATGGTCGTAATATGCAACTGAAACAAAACCTGTCAAAAAAAAAAATAGCGATTACAAAAAATTCGGACTCCAATAGTGACATAAACAAAAATCGGTCTCAAACTGGGACTGATCGACCAGGTAGAAATAGTATCCATATGCCGGAAACAATCTACCTCTAATAAAATATTCTAAAAAATGTCACGTGATATTATCTTAAGTTTTCTAAGGTTTTTTTATTATTTAATTAATTAGGTTAATATTTGAATTCTTTTATGTTTTTATATTATATTAAATTATAAATATACTTAAATATGTTATTATCCAATTAAGTATTCATCTTATATATTTAAAAAAGTAAACTACACTTTTTATCTATTAGGTATGCAGTACTTAACAGTTTCAGTCCACCGTTAACAAAAACGATATCTAACGTTTCAAGTCTTATCAATTTTCATCATTAACGTTTCAAGTCTTAAAATTTTTCATCCCTAACGTTTCAAGTCTTAACAGTTTTTGTCCCTAACGTTTCAAGTTTTAACAGTTTTCGTCGATCCTAACGTCTAAGGTCTTAACATTTTTCATCTCTAATGTTTTAAGTCTTAACAGTTTTATGTTAAAGGTTTAAACGACAAAAATTGTTAAGACTTGAAACGTTATGGACGAAAACTATTAAGTGTAGACTAAAATTATTTAAGTCTCGAAAATCTCACCCCACATACTCTATATAAATTTTAAATATGATGTTTCTTTAATTTGCATAATTATCAACTAAATTTAAGGAATTTTTATTTAAAAAGTTTTTAATGAATAGTTTTAAATTCTCAAAGCATAATTTATAGTTATAAAAGTGTTAAACATTTATTTTTTATGAATTTTCACAACATAATAACTTAATCTACCTCTAATAAAGCACGTGTCATTTTTTCTTAATTTTTCTAGATTTTTTTTAATTATTTATATTAGTTAGATTAATATTTTGAATTCTTTTATACTTTTTATATTATCTTAAATTATAAAATAGATTTAAATTTTTTATTATCCAATTAAGTATTTATCTTATATATTTAAAAAGTAAACTGCACTTTTTATCCATTAGTTTCGCAATACTTCACAATTTCAGTACACAGTTAACAGACACGATCTTTAACGTTTCAAGTTTTATCAGTTTTCATCCCAAACGTTTTAAGTCTAAAAATTTGTCATCTCTAACTTTTCAAGTCTAAACAGTTTTCGTTCGTAAAGTTTCAAGCCTTAACAGTTTTCGTCCCTAACGTTTCAGGTCTTAACAGTTTTCAAGTTTTAACAATTTTCTGTTAAAGGTTTAATGACGACAATTGTTAAGACTTGAAACGTTATGAACGAAAACTACTAAGGGTGGAAATCTTATAGAGGAAGACCGCACTTATTCTATTTAAATTTTAAATTTGAACTTTCTTTTATTATTATAATTATTAACTAAATTGAAGGAATCTATATTTAAAAATTTCTAATGAATAATTTTAAAATCTCAAAACATAATTTATAATAAAAAATGTGTCAAACATTTATTTTTTTCAGTGTTCACAACACAGTAACTAAATATATATATCTATGCAATGATTTAATGATAAAATTTTAAATGTTGATTATGTAACCATTGTAATACAGGGGTTTTAACCTAGTATATATATATATATACAATAATTTAATGATTCAATGATAAATTTTAAATTTTAATTATGTAACCTCGTGTAATACACGGGTTTTAAGCTGATACGTATATATAGTCGCAAATTAAGTAGCTAATCATAAAGCAATAAACTTAATGAAAAATAACTGAATAAGTGAAAATGGTCATGATGTAGCTACAAAATTAAATAGTTGCAAACCTAGCTAACGAAAAGGATTTGGTCACAAAATCGACTCATAATGCCTAAATGATTGACCAACCCAATTCTTTTAACGTTATTTTCATAAGAATAAGTAAAAAAACGTTAAAATTAGCTTAATTTACCTTTGCTTCTAGATTGTCCAAACAAATATACGTTATATGCGTTTACCGTAAATGAGACGTTGAATTTTACTATATGAAACTTAAAAAAGGAGGAAGACAGGTAAACATAAGCTAGATAAAAAGGGTGCAATTAGCACAACTGTAAAAATAAATTATGATTAAAAAACAAGTCGCTAGCTTTTAAGATGGTCTTTGTTAGTAGGGTTTCCTATTTAATTTTGTGTTTATATGTTAACACAACGTACTCGTGTTCGATCGGCTTTGGCTTTTTGTAGTGTTTCATGTGAATGATCAACTTGGCAACAAGATTACCGACAAAAACCTCATTCACTACATACAACAGGTCCCTTTCAAATCATATTCCATGTATTTATATTCAATTTATAAATAAGAAAACGTTTCCTATGCAACCACCTAAAAAAATGATTTTGTCAACATTTGTAGTCAATATGTACAAGCAGGAGAGCAAAGACACAACTAAAAACAATAACACTAAACAAAGAAAAGCATACGACACTTGAGATGACAACAACCGATAGACCGGGACTGTTGTCGGAGATATCAGCCGTGTTAGCCGAATTAAGATGTCATGTTTCTGCCGCCGTAGCGTGGACCCACAACACGCGTGCCGCATGCATCATACAACTAGAAGATGATTCGAACCATGGGTCCATCATGGACCCTCAAAGAGTGAACCAGGTTCAAGCCCAACTAATGATCGTGGTCAATGCCCATCATGTGAACTGTGAACCGCCTAGTGTTAGGTTAACTAGCGTGGCTACCAGACCAACTCACACAGAGAGACGGCTCCATCAACTTATGATGGCTGACAAAGATTATGAAGTGGGTGCGTTTTGTACGCGTGAGAAATGTTATGAGACAATCGTGACGGTTGAGAATTGTAGAGAAAAGGGTTATTCGATTCTTAACGTGACGTGTCCAGACAGACCAAAGTTGCTATTTGACACGGTTTGCACGCTAACTGACTTGCAATATGTGGTCTTTCACGCAACAGTTAGCTCTAAAGGGTCTATTGCATTTCAGGTACCTTACTATCACTATAAGAAAAATTAATATTTGGTTAAGAAACCAGCATTTAATATGCTACCGCTTAACCATGTTGGAAATCAAATCATATGACTTGTGACCGAAATATTGTTTTATTGAATAAAGTTTGTCCAAAAACTAGCAACCAATCTTCTATGGGCATTTTGTTACCAACACTACTACAAAAATGGGTAAAAGCGACCAAAGTTTGCGACTGACGTAAAATAGTCGCAAATTCAACGACCATATTGTGACCGAAATCAGTTGGTTGCAATATTAGCAACCAAATCAAAATTAGTCGCAAGATTTGCGACTGAAAGGATTTCGGTCGCACATTTAGCGACCTTTTTTAATTCGGTCACAAAACAGTCGCAAATATAGCGACCGAATTGTTTCGGTTGCAAATGCAGTCGCTAAATTTTGTGATAAAAACTAAATATTAAAATAAAATTTCATTTGGTCGCAAATATAGCTACCGATTGTTTCAGTCACAAAACAGTCGCAAGTATAGCGACCAAATTGTTTCGGTTGCAAATGCGGTTGCTAAATTTTGTGATAAAAATAAAATATTAAAATAAAAATTCATTTGGTCGTAAAAATAGTCGCAAAAATAGCTACCGATTGTTTCGGTCACAAAACAGTCGCAAATATAGCGACAAAATTGTTTCGGTTGCAAATACACTCGCCAAATTTTGTGATAAAAATAAAAGATTAAAATTAAATTTTCATATGGTCACAAAAATAGTCACAGATACAGCCACAAAAATTAAAGGTTTAATAGACCAATTAGCTACCAAGGTATAACCGACCGCCGTATGCGGTCGCAAGTCGGTCGCAAAATGAAATTTGCGACCATTTTGCGACCAATTTAACGGTCACAAATGGTCTTTTTTTAGTAGTGCAAACGTTTATTGAAGGAATTAACCTGATGTTGAGACCGTCTTTCAGTCACAAGTTCCCGTCACTCATTTTCTAGATTACAATACTATAATGGAGAAAATCAAGTAAAAACACAGTTTTATCTCAAAACATAAAAAAAAATAAGAAAAACCAAATAAAGTACAAAAAATGAAATGAGAACAAAAATTTGTGCTGAATTTTTAGTTTTTTGTATTGTCTTTAGTTCTTTTCTACTTTATTTTGATTTTTTGTGTTAAAGTTTTAGGTGTTCATGTGTTTTAGTCAAGATGTTGTTTTAAATTAGTGCATATTTAGTTATAGAAAATTATAATATAAATAAAGATAAAAAAATACAAAAAGGTTTTTACTGCTTTGGTTTAAAGCAGCCGGTTTAACCGTATTTTACCCCTTAGGCCGGCATGAAACACAAAACTATTTTTGTAATCTCATACGAAGATTAAACCGCCGGTTTAACCGGTTTATCTGGTAAATACCGGTGAACCCATATGGTTCCCATGTAAAAAACGCGTTGGTAACTAAAATTAGTATATTATGATTATTGTAACTAAACTTCTTTAGCAATATTGTACGAAACAGAAATAGTTATTATCTTTTTGATGAGGATGACATTAATAGTAAATTTCATCTTTTAAGATAACGTGAACATAAATCATTCACTATAATGTCATAACCCTATTATACATTTTTTTTTAATCTTTGTTGGAAAATTTAGTACTTTTAAATTGTTTTTTGGGTTATTTTGTTATGATTTAAGATATCGGTTGAACCATCCGACAGTACCCGGTTTAATCGGTTGAACCTTTTTTAACTAAATCTACTATAATTAAAAAATCGTGTTTTAAAACACTGCAAAAAACTACAGGTTAAAATTTTTTTGTTCACGTAAACCCTTGATTACAACACCTGGGCTAGAATTGAAATCACTAGCATAAAGACTATGGGGTATGCGTTGTGGTTGGGAGTGTGGGTGGTTGTGCCACGTGAGCGTCACATGGACAACCACTTGGAGAAGGTTTTGGAGGAAATGCATTGTGGTTGTGGTGTGGTTGTGGTAATGATTAAATAATGATTGATTTAATTTTTAAATTTGTTTTTTTATTATATAAAAAAGAAAAACGTCTAAATAATAACAAAAATAACACTTCATTAATCTTAAAATAAAAATTAGAATAATATATAAAACGTAACATTAATAAAAAAAAAAGTCATAGATTCAAAAATAAAAAATAAAAAACTAACGTTTTTTGTTAATCCACAAATGATCAATCAAATCGGCTTTGAGATTCATATGTATCTCGCTACTACGAACCATTTGCCCATTTTTTAGTCTTTGTTTGTTGGTAATCTCCAAATTTTTGACTCGATCTGGATCGTCATCTTCAATGTACTCACAAATTGCGCGTCCGGTATCCTCTATTATCATGTTGTGTATAATCAAACATGCGTATATTGCCGCCCGAATTTTTTTTTGTTTCCACGCACGCGTTGAATTCTTTATAATGTGCCGTTTTCTTTTTAGGATACCGAATGCTCTTTCGATGTCTTTTCTTGCTGATTCCTGGCGTTCTTGGAAATAAAGACGCT
>WOUH02000012.1:2109683-2122943 GCA_009936405.2 Stevia rebaudiana
CATATATAGAGGCTCATTATTATATTTACATAGAGTACCCAAAATCTTATAGACGACACTGAAACTAATAAGCACTACCAAACAACTTAAAAACGTGTTGGTGTGGTTTAATTAAATGATGACGTGGATAATAAGATCGAAGAACATATGATCTCTGTAGCTGTAGACCCACAAAAGCAAGCCAAACAAAAGGCATATGAAAGTTTCTTAGTGGGAACTTCTTTTCATGGAATGAAAAGGGCAATGTATGTAAATACAATCCCTGAACTTTGTTGTTGTGTTTATTCTTGACTCTGAACTTTCATATTAACTAATCACCCTTCTAAAGGTTACCCTTCAACATGAGTCAAGTAAAGAATTCACGTGTTTTTTTCACGAGATATGGTTTATAAGTTTAAGGTTTTGTTAAAGTTGTTATTACATATTTATCCAAATTTACAATGCTTTCAAATCTTTATAAAATTATACCATTTGCATAAACAGATTAGAAAATAACTGAAAATCTCTAATAATAGTATATAACAATCTTTTTAATTTGTTTTTAAGAATAGTGAGGGAAACATGAGAAGTAGTAATGAATACTACTTATTACTTGAACATGAAAGTTGAAGTCATGAAGGTCAAACATGGGCAACAATATACCTGTGTGAAAAAGTATAAGGACCCATTTGTACAATCCAAAGTAACCAAAAATTTGATAAGACATGCCTCCTTCGACTTCAGCAATACCCCACTTTAACCCCTTCTTTATCACCTCTTTCCAATTGCGTCTGGCTTACTTTGCATGTGTTGGCCCATGATCTTTTACTTTTAAATTCTTTTTAAAAAATTTCTTTGTAGATGACCCCATTTTACCTCATGGGACTCATGGTGCCTTTTCAATATATGTCTTTTGTATAATTGTTTTCCTGGCAAAATAGTTTAGTGGCACATTATTTTTATAGTTTGATCGCCTAATAAGTTATCCTAGATATAGTCTTTAACGTTCTATGAACCCAAAGTTGCCAAGTTCGTACCCCCACTAGCTACCTCGACTATTTTAAAAATGTACTAGTGTACTAGTAGTCTAGTTCATTATCAACATGTCGGCCAATTGAAGTCGAGATTCATGATTCGAAATTAAATTTGAAGAAGGCATACACCTTTAATTTAGTGAAATCGTAAATAGTTTGGGAACTTACAGGAGTGTCCCCTTTTGTTGAGCTCAAGGCAAATGAGTTTGTTGCGGGTCAAGCTGCTCTTAAGGCGGAATCAGGAAAAATTGCTAAACACGAGAAAATTTGCTCAAAGAATCAACACGTGTTTATCCCTTTCGCCTTTGATACATTTGGTTTCCTATCCCAGAGGCTGTGGAATTTCTTGATCAACGGGTCGTGCATAGTAATGTTTTGGCCCCTAATACCCAACACTTTGTTTTTTTAGGGTCGGTTTTGCAATTCAAAAGGGGGTTGCGGCGCAGCTTGTTGCCCGCTTACTTGCCACGTTATTGTAATTGGAGAAAACTTTGCTATAAAAAAAAAGGGAAAGTAAAATTTAAGTACAATTACCTTTTCTAATATGTTTGTGTATGAATGTGATGTTAAATGATGAAATGAAGTTGAAAGAAAAGTAATTTTTTCTATAAGGTATCATGATAAAGTTTGTAATTGATCTAACGAAATGGCCTTTTTGTTTGAAGTCGGATGCTTTATAACCCCACAAACAATTAAACATTGATAAATACATTTTCTAGAAGCCCACCCAAAACCACATAATATGACCACACCCGATTTAGGACTAATCTTGAAGATCAAAATTCAAACTAAGGTTTTAAACTAATAGTAGTCGCGGTATAATTCATGATATAAAAGAATAAAATATAAAAGTTCATTGGAGAACCATAAAGACAAAAAAAACATCCAACTTGCTGCATTTTTCATTGCCGAATAGATTTGTGATCACGTGTTGATTTTACATGTCATGATTGACTTTGTAGAAAAATTTAGGTTGGCTGCAAATCAGAATGTTATGAATATATTTATCTTTATTTGATATTGTATTCCTTATTCAATCCGTGTATTAAATATTATTATGAATATATTTTTTTAGTTGGCATTTAACATGTGATTTACCGATCATTCGATTTGATATATAATGCAAATTCAAAACCAATTTAATACAAAACAAAAGCAACCAATTTACTTTTTGTTTGCATGTATATAAGTAAAATAAAACAATGATTGAACGATATTCCAAGATGGGTAGGTCATTTACAAACAAAATTATAAATATTATTATTCAGTACTAATATATGATCTAAATGACGGATAAGAGGAACCAAAAGGAATAAAGTAGCCTGTCTTTGTCTTCAGTTGGTTTTGTGGGTCTAATAATTAATTTAACCAACAAAATAATAAGTAAAAAATGTTTTATGATTCGTTACTCAAATGCTAATTCGTTTATAACCGGAAATAGATACAGATAAATGTAGTATCTAGCGAAGATAACGGCCCATTTTATATATCACCTTCTTCTGTTGACTCTATTTCATTTTTTAGTCCCGTAGTTAAAATTCATTAAATCAAACCATTTCAAATTGTCAATTAAGGACGACGGATAACATGAAAACCAAAAGAGTTGGGACAGGTGAGAGAACTTGTATTGGGGCACAAGAGTAACTATAACATTATTCACGGATTTGACACTTTTGCAAAAATTAACTATTAAAGAAGCACTTGCGTATGAGATTAATTATTTGGAGGTTTAATGTATTTGGTGACATTTGAATTTATTACACACTTTTGGAGGTTTAATGTATTTGGTGACATTTGAATTTATTATACACGTTAATCATGGGTTTGGACAGGGATGGCAAAAAACCCGAGCCCGACGAGTATACATGGGACGGGTATATCCAAAACCCAATGGGATTGGGCCGGGTATGAGATTAATTTTAAAAACATTTGTGGGTATGAGATTTAATAATATACTCGTTTACCTGCACTGATTACCCAATTTTATGTACACATTTACTCGTCCCGCTTACCTAATTATATATATTCGTTTACCCAATTATATACCTAATATAAATTACTTTTCATACAATTATTTTTTATATAACTATAGTTCATATGAGAATAAACTATATTTAGTATATTTTTTCTTTGTATCGCTATTTTATGAAACTCGAACGCAGATATAGTACTGTTTATTTTGTTTAACATTAAACATCTTTGTTGGAACAAGTATATATTTTTTGCTGATTGATATCAACACTTCAAAACTTTAATCATTCTATCATCTCTAATAAAAGAATAACATTTTACCACATGTCTCCTGATATTAAACCATATGACACGTGACAATTGATTATGGATAATCTTCTAAACAATTTCATAATCATTTAAACTTTTAATAAACTTTATTTAATAGGTGAACAATTACGAAACAGAAAATTCAATTTTTTTAATATTTTCCTTTCAAAACTCTCATTTCTTTCCTAATCATACGAGATCACAATAAATGAAGTACGCGGCTCAATAAACTATTTATTTTTTCAATTTTTCTTTCTAAAAACCATGTTAATAGTATTTTTTTTTTTTTATAAATGTTAAAAAATTTACTTTATTTGTATCAATTTATTTTACATACGATTGCGTAATAATATTAATTTTAATACACCTTCGTGTAGACACGGGTCAATAAGATAGTATATATAAAGTTACTATCTTGTGAACACTTAAAACAAATAAATATTTGACTTTTATAGCTATAACTTATGGTTTGGGGTTTTAAGATTATTATTAGAAACTTTTTAGATATAAATTTTTTAACTTTAGTTGGTAATCATACAAACTAAAAAAAAGTCAAATTCAAAATTTAAATAGAGTAAACTGCGGTTTGGTCTCTGAGTTTTGCAATGCTTAACAATTGCAGTCCACATTTAACAAGTTTCGTCCCTAATATTTAAATCATAACATTTTTTGTGATTAAAACTTTAAGAATAAAAAATGGTTAAGACATGTAACATTAGTGACGAAAAGTATTAAGACTCAAAACGCTAGGGACATAAACTGTTAAGATTTAAAACGTTAGAGACGAAATTTTTTAAGAATTGGAAAGTTATGGACGAAAATTGCTAAGACTCGAAATGTTAGGGACGAAAATTGTTAAAACTTGAAACTTTAGGGCGGTTTCTGTTAACGGTAGACTGAGACGGTTAAGTATTGCAAAACTCGGGGATAAAACGTGCGGTTTACTCATTGAAATATATAAAATAAATACTCAGTTAGATAATAACAAATTCAAATGATTTTGTAATTTAAATCTATTTTATAATTTAAGATAAAATAAAAAATATAAAAAATTCAAAAAATTATTTGGAATCATTTATCAAATTTAGATGTTTTTTCTTTGTGTCTACTATTTTATGAAACTCAAACACAAGTGTAGTAGTGTTTTATTTTGTTAAACATTAAGCATATATGTTGGAACAAGTATATATTTTTTGTTGATTAATAGTTACCCGATAACTGCGCGACAGGTTTGAGACGGGTACCAATAGGTATTTTAGTAAATTAACGGGTACACCCGAAACTCGCGAGTATACCTGATACACGAAGGGTAAATACCTAATAGAAACCCGAGGGGTTTTAAGACAAGATTTTTTAATCAAGTATGAGGTTAAGATTACCCAAACCGACTCATTGCCATCCCTGCGTTTGGAATGGGACAGATACTCTATGACTCAAGTATGACTAATGAACTGATGACATACCCGTATCAAAACCAAATTTATTAAATAAAGTATTATTGTATAAAAACTGTTTAGTAATATTATAGTTTATAATTGACATAAATAAGTTTAGCTTTTTTTAAATGGTAAATTTATTTTAGTTTTTCAACACCAACCTACTTTAAAAGAGCTCCAACCTGAGACTTGCTGTAACTCCAAATACCATTGCCTAAAAATATTAAATACAATCATACCTAATAAATATGAGTTATAACAAAACTATTGGTATAAGAAAATGCAATGTAAAACTTAGGCTCCAAGATATACATTGTAAACACTTGCTTCAACTATTTTACAACGTGACAAATTACAAACTACAAGAAAACGACCACGTTGAATATCTCTACCGAGGATTAACATTATGTTTCTCCAAACAAAGTCATTCTAGTTCCATCAATAGTCGTTGAATACGAATCCAACCAAAAAAAAAAAAAACGTTACCATGCGGAAAAATCTTTGAGTTCGTGTGTCGAAACACCCATTTTTCTTTTTTTAGTCACAACAATATCACCACCCGGTGCGGTAGTTGAATCAACCTTACGAGTCCTTGTTTTCAAATATTTACCGACACCAACACCACTTGAACCTTCTGCTTCGACTCCGGTTCCAGGATTGCTGTACCATGATCCAATCTTTTCCTGAACATGACACGTCATGAATAATATTAAAAAATTAATAAAAGAAATGAAATATGTGTTATATGATTATACGGTTATTTTAAAACACTAACGTTTTCTTCATCCTCCATGGGCTCGTTCTTCTTTTCCTCTTCTTTTTCTTCATCTGGTTCAGAGTAAGGATTCACAAATACGGATACACTAATTATCTTTATTTCTTCCTGCACAAGTGACACAAACAATAAATATGTTATATGTTTATAACGTATGTCAAACGAGAGAAAATAGACGAGATAAAATGAAAAAAAAAAAACGGCTAAATGGGTGGGTTTGGTTCACAAACGCAAACGAGAACATGTTATTTTAAAAAATAAAAAAAACAACATTCTTAATCCTTATCATTAAACATATTAATCACCTTAAATATATATAAACATAAACACTTGATATAAAATCATAAAGAATAAGTTTTGGTCAGCTTGAAATAACAATCATAAACATAATAAGTTAGGATAATTCGTTTTAATGAGATAAGGAGCAAAGATAAACTATTTGTCAAATGGAAAATAATAAAATAAAGTTAAAATAATTAAACGCAAGACTAACCAGAGGTCGATCATCATCATCAACAGGGACTTTCTCCATAACTGATAAAGTTGTTAAGCCTCCAACAACTCCACCAAAAACTGTATGCTTAAAATTTAGATGATTTGCAGACTTGTACAAGATAAAAAACTGTGACCCGTTAGAGTGGGGTCCACTATTCGCCATACTAACAACCCCTCTACCAGAATGAACCAGTTTTGAGTTCACTTCGTCTTTAAAAGGCTTTCCCCATATAGATTCACCTCCTTTACCCGTCCCGGTTGGATCACCACCCTGAATCATAAAATTCCTGCAAATCATTTATAATGATGTCAAAAAAACTAGAATTAAAACTCAACATAAAAAAAATAAGAAAAAAAATAAAGTTAGTTACACACAGATGGTTACTATGGTTTGCAAAAAAATAACAGGTTTAGGTACCAAGGGTTTAAACTTTAAAGTATCGAATTTGGGTATTAAGACTAACTTCCGATAACTTCTTCGTTGAATTAAGGTCAAATGACCAAACTACCCTTTGGATTTTCGAAAATATTGAAATTCAATTGTCAAAAAATCAAAGGGTAAATAGAAATTTCACCTTAATTTAACAAAGAACGGAAGAAGTTAACAGAAGTTATCCTTAATACTTAAACTCGTTACAAATTTTTAGGCGTAAAACCAAGCATGTTATTTTAAGCCCTTAGTATCTATCTAAAACAGTTATTTTCCGCAAACCACAGGGACCATTAGTGTAATTAACTCTAAAACAAATTAGAAATAATTACCTTATATTTCTATGAAAAACTACTCCGTTGTAATAGCCTCGTTCACAAAGAGTGATAAAGTTCTCACACGCTCTTGGAGTTATATCACAATGTAGTTCTATGTTCAGATCACCATGGGTCGTATGCAACTGAACATAACCTTTTTTCTTCGGGTTTTTCTCAACTTTCACATATTCAAACTCATTCTTTGTGACCGGATCATACGATGTAGATGTAAAAGATCTAGATGTTGCACCACTTGTGTAACGGCTTTTTACCTGTAAAAAAAGCAATCATATGTTGAGAGAAATGTTTTTATGTTATCTATAGAATCATACTAAAAGGTTGCCCGCACAATGCGACGGGAAACACAGCAATTAACATACACTGGTAAAGCGTTTGAATAACTAACTAGTGAAGTAAAGTAAATATTGATTAACTAACAATATATAGATTTGACGGTTTAATACATGCGTAAAAAATAAAGTAAATATGATATCATATAAAAGGAAAACATTTTTGAGAAAATTTAGTTAAACATTAAATCCATTGTTTACATAGTAATTAAACTTATAAAGCAATTTTGTTATTGACTGTAATAAGTTAATAACTAAAAAATTGAGGTTGCCGTATATTAATTTATGGTATTTATAATCAATATTATTCGGTTACTCTTTTGGTATTTAATCACATAATTAGCTTGAGTGTGTGTAGGGCTGTAAACGAACACGAATGAGCCCTTGTTTGTGTTTGTTTGTTAAGCATTCAACCTGTTACAAACTCTAACAGAACAAAAATTCTTGTTCGTGTTCATTCATTAAAGATTATACATGTTCACGAACGCAAACGAACATATTTTATATTTAAAAATAAATCAACTTTCTTGATATAAACAAAAAACATATTTAATCAGTTTAGATAAATATAAAGTTCAACATTTGATACAAAAATCATAAACATAAAAAGTTTTGAACAACTTTAAAAATCATAAACATATAGAGTTAATGTAATAAACTACATCTGTCTATATATAACACATTTAATGAAAGACATAAACGAACACATTACCGAACGTTCACGAACACAAATACACGAACATGACCTCTATGCATTTTAGTTCATTTAACTAAATAAACGAAATTTCCTGTTCATGTTTGTTTATTTATTAAACGAACGAATATAACCGAACTTCCCGCCAAATTGTTCGCTCAACGTTCAGTTTGTTTACAGCACTAGGTGTGCGTAAAAGATAATTAAGGTAATGACATTTATTAAAGACGATTTTGCCCCTTAAACTCAAAAAATGGAAAAAAGACAATCCTGTCCTCCTCAAACATATTATAGATATATAGATATAGATAGAGAACCAACCATCTTGGCGTTTACAGGCGTTCTATCACCGGACATATGCATGGCAATTCGAGCAGCAGTTTTATCACTTGAAGCTGCTTTAGCAGCAGCAGCACTTCTTCCATGAACAGAAGCAGATGCAGCATCAACGATACTGAAAGCGGGTTGTTGAGATTTTAGTTCATTGTTTGATTTAGGGTTATCTTTGATGCGTTCGCGAGCGGCTAAAATGGTGGCAAGTGCAGCAGCTCTTTCACTTTGAGCCTTGTTTCCACCACCACCATGTAATGCAAGTTCACGACCCTTTTCTGTTTTAAGGTCTTTTAGCATCTTTTTTATATCGCCACTCACGTTTATGTTGTAGCTTGGATCTGATGCCATTTTCATATTTTCTGAAAACAGAAATCAAAGATCTCATCATTATTGTCATCGTGAAAATGAATAAAACGAACATATATAGAATATAGATCAAGAGTTAATAACAAAGATGGTACTTGGGTTTTATGCTTTCAATTTTGTAACGTGTTTGAGTATGAACGCTAAATTTCGTAAACTTTTTTGTCAAGTCTGGGCGATATGACCAGTATACCCTTTGAACTTTTGCTTTTTGACTTTGACCATTCGAAGAGTCAAAAGGGAATTTTGGTCATATTGTTAAGCCCAGACTTAAAAGGAAAAGTTTACGGAATTTAGCGTTGAAACCCAAACACGTTACAAACTTGAAAGCATAAAACCCAATCTTGTTACTATAAACCCTAAATACCCAAACTTGTTATTTTTCGCATACGACAGGATTAATAAAGAGACTGCAATTACCTTCATCATCAACTTTCAAGTTTTTCTTGACATGGTCAAAATCCACTAGAGCTTTGTTATCAATTGTGTTTGGATTCTACAAAGACATACACATGTTGAATATAAAATTAAAAAAAAATTAAAAAAATTAAAAAAGACAAGTATGAAATGCATTACTTGAATAGTGATGATGTCTTCTCTTTTAAAGGGTTCATCAGTTAAAAGCTCCTTCCAGTTCTTTGTTTTAAGGTTTAATTCTTTAACCGCCTGTGCAAGATATGGAGATGGATGCACTTGTTTTAAGTAAAATATCACTTTTTAAAAATAAATGCATATAACTATTGGTAAAATTAGAAATAAACCTCATAAGAGAACACATTTCCGGTAGTCTTTATTGCAACGATATGTGTGAACTCTGTAAAGACCTTGTTCAACACTGGGCAATGATACTCTCCTGCAAAATAGAATCAGTTAAGAAATTCCTAATAAATTTTTGGCATCCATAAGTCTAATGCATATTATAGTGCATATTAAGGAACTGCAAAAGAAATATGAAATGAGTTTGTGGAAAGTGGAAACTGATAGCTATCATTGTTGTAAAAATCAAGATTAATTGGTGAACGGTGATCCACCATTAAATTTCACCTAATTGGCCATAAAATCAGTAGGTGGTAAAAATCAGTCAAAAATGGTCAGGATTGGTCAAATTCGGTCACAAAATGGTCAAAAATGTGCTTTTGTGTGTATAACGTATAACTATATATAAGTTTAAAAAATTACAAATAATAATTCCAATTTGATTACTCCCTGTTAATCCCGATTATTCGCTAGACGGTACCCCACTGCCTGATTAAAGCATCGCGCTTTCTATAACGCTGATAGCTATATCTACAGTTTTGTATGTTACGCAAAGACTAGTATAGTATTATGATAAAAAGTTCTAAAAATCCAAAATAAATGTCCTCAACTAAAAACAGATTCACCCTGCAATTGTCTAAAATCCTAATCTAGCTGTCATTAATCATTATAATCAGAACTTGTGTATAAAAAACGTGAAGCGCTAGCATCAGCATGAGACAAGAGCTTCATGTTCTGTACAACCATATAAGTTTTATCTACAACCAAATTCTACATTTCTCTGGTCACTTTTGCATATTAGACTTCTTTATCAAGCAAATCATTCACTCCACATCTGTTAATTCAATTTTACATACTACAACCTAGTGATAGACAACACTTTGTGTCTTAAATAAATATACATCAGTATCACTTACATTTACAATGTACTAGAAAAAAGATCAGAAAGTCAAATGGCGCCTCTAATATTAAGAACAAACATGTTTATGAAAATATGAAAAAAGATGATGTCATACCTTCAGAGTTCTTGTGAAATGTTAGTGGAATGAGATCTTCTTGTTTGAGAGTAACTCCAGAAACCGGATGCTTTCCATACTTTCTTATATAGGGTATAATGTGCCTGCAGCGTATTTTATAAATAACTTCAAACAAATAAAAAGTATAGAAAATAGAAGCAAGCAACAAACCAACTAATAAGTTCTTAACTTAATCAATCATAAACTAAACTTCAAACAGTCTGTACTAAACAAATTCAAAGTTCAAAACCTAAAATTCCAACAAAAGAATGATAAAAAAAAGTCCAATTCTAACAAATTGAAGCCAGAACAACTAAATCATCTTCAAAAAAGAGAATTGATGAAGCATTTAAGATAGGAACCACTCACATAATATCAAACACACTGCCATCCTCGGTGCACACAGCGTCCTCAAATGGAGTAAATGTGAGCCTGCAAATTACATTCAAACTACTGTCATCAATATTCAAATCACACACGCAAATCAGGAATTCAAACAACAAACAAATTCAGATTGAGATCAAGAGAAAAAGTGTGTACGCGCAGCAATAAAAGGGAAGGCGTTTGAATGGTGTTCGCAGGTCTTTGGATTTGGCACCGCCCCATTCGGTAGCCCACTCCGTCTTCGTAATGAACATCCGATCTTTGCTGTGTTGTTTCTTCCCCATATTTGCTCTGAATTTTCAACTTCCGGTGAATTAGGGTTTCGGTGAAAGTTCGCTGTGAATAATAATTGAAATTAGTGTTATCGGAGCTCGATTTCCTGTTTGTTATCGCCGGCAATGGAGAAACGAAATCGGAAGATAATGGAACCCGGATCTGACACGGTGATAGCTGATATATCAGACTAGCCGCCTTATGGCCTTCGTTCTGCTGCGGTGGTCGGAGTGAAGATATCAGGCGGAGAGCCCGTTAAAGAATTCGGGAAAAATATCAAATATCCGGCCCACTGGTTTTCTTTTCTTTTTTTATACCTATTATTCAATGTTTAAAAAACAAAATTTTAAACCTTTACGAGTAGGTAGCGCCGTAAACGAACCGAACGTAGACGGACGAGCCTTGTTCATGTTCGTTCGTTAAGCATTCAACTTGTTCATGAACGCTTACCGAACGGAAAATTCTTGTTCGTGTTCGTTCATTAAGGATTATATGTGTTCACGAACGCAAACGAACGAACAAGACCTCTGTTCATGTAAAGTTAAACATTTTATCACGTTAAATAAATATAAAGTTAATCATTTTATATAAAACCATAAGAATGAAATGTTTCATTAACTTGAAATAACAATTATAAACATAAAAATTTGAGATAATAAACCAAACATAAAAATTTTAAGGATATAAACACATTTAATGAATGACATAAACAAACGAACGTAAACGAACAGCTTACCGAACATAAATGAACACATTACCGAACGTTCACGAACATAAATGAACGAACGAAGCCTTTGTTCGTGTTCGTTCATTTAACTAACCGAACAAAATTTTATTGTTCATGTTCGTTCATTTATTAAACGAACGAACACAAACGAACATCCCGCCGAAAGATTCACGAACTGTTCGCTGAACGTTTGGTTCGTTTACAGCCCTATCTATTGGCCTTCTAATCTCAAGAGATTGGTAAGAAGTAATTAGTAAGTAGGGTATCAAATAAATGAACCCAGTTAATCTGACTTGAACCGAACTTGAATAAGGTAACTCTAGTCAGGTTTAACTAGGTCCAAATTCAGGGTCGGTCCGGAAGGGAGGGCGAGGTGGGCCCATAATTTTTAAAAACTTTTTATATATTCTATATGTAAATTTTTTTTATATAAAGGCCTATTTTATTTAGTTTATACTCATTAAAACATAAACCCAATTACAAATTTTAAAATAGGTTCAATAAACTCAATAATATACTACTTGTAAAATATTTCAAACTCAATTAGTTTTTAGTCTATTAATTAGTAACTTTGATGGACCCTTGATTGCTGATTGTTGATTAAGTTATATTGTATGATAAATCATAAAAGTACTACATAAGCGTCAGAATCATCGGCAATCAAGATTTAGGGAAACAACCATCATCGAGAATCAAACTTAGAGGAGTACTTCACTTCGTTATATCATGAGGTTAATTAAAGTTTGTTTCTTGAATCTTTGCAAGATTCCATAATTTAACTTTTTTCTAGTGATATGCACTTTTTTTAACCTTACTACCTTAGTTGTGAAAAAAAGGTTAAACATTAACTAATATTCAGCTCTTGTTATTTAGTTAAGTAGAATTATAGATTAATCACTAATAGGAATCTATTTTTAAACTCTATGATACTCAATAATTTCAATTTTGATACAATACATAGGTTTTTTTTTTTTTTTTATAAATTATTGAGTTGTTTTTTAGGGTGGCAAATTTATTTTCTCGACCCAGGCCCCATAATATTTTATGGTTATTGGGACCGGCCCTGTCCAAATTATCTTATTCGGGGTTAACCTGACAAACTTGAAATTCAATTTTTATTTCTGGAACAAGATTTCTGTTGGAAATTCATTGCTTATTGATATTCAGGTGAGATTTTAGCTTGATTTCTAAAACTCAACTTCTTTTCAAAGCTTTATCATTTCAATTTTTGTTTTCTAATTGGATTTTTTTCTTTAGACTTTGTTCTAGTTTGTTTTATATATGTGATCTTTATTTATGGGTTTTAAATGTTGATGGTGTTTTGAATCATGGTTTCTGGTGCCGTGCCGAGGGTTCAAGAACCAATTCACCGCAACAACCTCTGTTTAGAATTATAATCTAACAAACCTGTAAGATAACAAATATTTATTTATAAAAAATACACCCATCAAAATATAACACATGAACAAACTAAAGTTAAAGTATTGCTAATTACTCTTATAAACAATTGATAACTTCTTAGCTACAGTAACAATTTTTGGTTTTGATTTTGGCCACCACTCTCCACCGCCTTCCATCTACACCGGCCACCATCCATGACCTGTCGATCAGCAGCCAC